>JAHPZR010004976.1:0-17500 GCA_019787425.1 Platygyra sinensis
TTTTTTCTTCTTTTTTTTCATTATTTTCACGCGATTTTAGCGCCACTTATCATGCCCCGTTTCCTGTTTGCTATAGTCGTTATTAACGGACGTGACTTGTTATTTACATCTTTAAGATTTTAAGACTTTTACTTAATTTACTTCAGAAACTAAATAAAATACGCTTTTCGCCAAGGTCTAATTGTTTTCTAAATTCTACGCTTGCGATGTAACAATAAGAGTTAGTTTAGCCCGATCGTAACAAACATTTGTTTCTAAAGCTGGTTCAAATAAAGTTTGTATTTGAATTTGAACAAAGTCACTGCCGGCTGAATGACTTCCTGACACATGTTTATTCAGGGTATCAACAGAAAAAGGTGTAATGACAGCTTTCTGGAGATTCCTTGAAGAGGTTTTGTGCTCCTGGGAAACGGGCCAAAAATGGAGGGCTTTGGGCTCAGCAACAGCGATGTAGTAGTACCAAGACTCTAGGGACCTCTGGACCCCGTTAGGGACCCTGACACTTGATTAAGAGCAAAAAAAAAAAAAAATCAAAAGTATCCATACGAAATTCACAAACTCCTTCTTTGCATTGCTTTATTTCTAATCAGGAACAACAATACATATATTTTTACTGATTTACAAAGCTATTTCTTGTACTTATTGTTTCACTTGTTTTGAGCCAGTTATGATCACAGCATGCTTATTGCAATTGGCCACGTTCGATATATCAATATTGTAACATGGCTCCGATGCGTTCGTGCCAAAATTGTAAATTTTTAAAGAGACTTGGATACAAATAAAACAACACCAAATATAGAAGTTTGTCCTGAAAACCTCGGAGCCACAGAATATTGATAGATCGAATGTGGTCCATTGTTCAATCTAGGTAGCTTAGAAGACTTTCAGGTCCGCGGTGAAATAATCGCAGTATAAAACACTCAAATAGCAAGTGATGAATTTAATTAAAAAAAAAAAAGATTGCTCTGAAGTTAGAATCTTCATCGCATCTTAATATTCTTGTCTTAATGTAAAACCTATTTCATTTAGGATTGATAAAACGTTGAGAGCTTCGCGACCTAAGGAAGATACGCTTAGATAGAGGAAAATCGTTGTTCGCAATCAGATTTTAATATCCACAAATCTTACCAATCAATATGCTTACCTAGAGTCGATTTGTGGAAAACCCAAGAAAGCTCGCAAGGGGAAAACAAAAGGACAAAGCTAAATCCGAGTAACTGCATTGTCACTAATATTTTTACGATAAATGCAGAAATTCTCGCGCGCTCATTGTCAATGAGCGGAAGACACATGAATTTATAATTTATGCGATGCGTCAAGGAACGAGAGCGGACAATTTGACAATTTGTTATCGTAAAAAACAAATTGATGTCAGTTTTTAATGCGTCTGTTTTGTTATTGACAATGAATTTCGTCATAACATTGTCATAGTAGTCCGCGGATCCACTCGGCTATCGCCTCGTGGTTACACAGCTACTTTGACAATGCTATGACAAAATCCGTCATCAATAACAGTACAGACGCATGAAAAACTGACGTCAATTTGTTAAATAGACAACAGACACAAGGAAAATTGGCGAAATATAAATATAACATCACCGATTTTCCTTATATCTGTTGTCTTTATATATCAGCATCTGTTCTCTATATATTAGTTACTCGAATTAACCTTCATCTTCTATGTACTGAAACTATCAGCCCGTAATGGACTTTGGAAAATATTTCTTTTATTTTAGTTTGATTACGTGTACAAACAATCGATGTATTTATGGTATTACTAATTGCTATGTTTTGGTGTTTCTGTTATTTAGTCATTTATTTCATTTACTTTGTTATTGTATACATGTTTAAGAATTATTTGTTCTGTAATCTATTTCCTTAATAAGAGTGTAAAATGTAAAATGTAAAATGCTTTTTTTCTGACCTTATATTTATTTTCAATTAATATATGGTGGTCACCCAACTAGCTTAGCTCTTTAGTTATTTTGGGTGACCAGCAACTGTATGTATTTTAAATTTATTTCTCGTTTAATTTGTAACAGTTCTAATACACCTTGTTGTTGTTGGTAAACTGTGTTGGGCAATTTCGATTAAACTGTCGAAAACCGTCAATTACTCAAACCTGGAAAGTTGCAATATAGTGCCGGAAAAGCTTGTCTATGCGCTAAGTTTCTAGTTATTAAAAAACAGAATCGTTTTCAGTGCTAAAGACATGCGTGTTTCGATGGATCCCAATATTCCATCATCGTTAGTGACAGAAGAATTTCATTTATCCTATGAAATGGCGTAACAATGGAAAGAGGTAGATACACAGTATATGATGTGAAAACCTTGAATGTGGCTGATGTGTCAGATTGAAATGCTAAAGTTGTCTATCAGGATAAATTTTTTTTTCCCAATCATTTGCACTGAATTAAGACACACTGTAGCCTACGCTAGCAGCGTTCCAAACCAAAGTAACTCCAGTTCACTGAGTTAAGTAACAGAAAACATTACTTGAAATAAATTTAGTATTCACTAATCTAGCAATCGATATTTACACTAACCGGCTGTCTTATACTATTACATCATTCTCGTCCCCAGAGGCCGCGATCCTTTTGGTCAGTTACGGGGATCGCGACCTCTGGCCCTGTCCAACGACATTCCGGTTTTGAATGGCTTTGTAAACACAATAGATTGAGACCAGAACCAATCAGATTTGTCAGACTTGACTCTGAGCATGCGCAGAGTGACGGGAAGTCCGTGAAACGCGGACTTCCGGAGTTGGACTTGGCCAGAGGTCGCGATCCCCGTAACTGACCAAAAGGATCGCGGCCACTGGGGACGAGAATGCTATTACATATGTATGCACATGGTCATGCGCGTATATTAACAGTATCATCACAGGGGCACTGTTAAGGCGATTTCACTACATTTTCATTCAAAACAATACCAAAATTATTACCGGCCTTATACCTTTGTTCGTACACAAAATGTTCTCAGAAGATGACGAGCGAATTGTAATTTGATTTTATCGACGTTTCAAATTTACATCACATACGTGTGCATGCGTAAGCCGTTAAACTCGTTAAACCCTTAACCACTTAACCACGCAGCTTCGCTCGGAGGCAGTGTGACTGAGTGAAGTGGCGTGCTTGTGGACTAGGCAAGTATATAGCTATGCGCATTTAAACCACTCACTATAAGCAACAACATTTGACTGTTATTATTCTGTGTTCTTTTTGGCAAATTTCTAACAAAACTAGACCATTTCCCTTCCGTTTCAATAAATATTTGTCTTTTGGGATTTTGCCATTTTCAAGTCACGTGCTTGACAGTGCCCCTTTAATTTTGGGTATAATTTCAATCGAATTTCTGCACGCGATCGTTATACCTCTCAGAGACAACTACCCGACCATTACTAAGAACCGCTATAGCTGAGGGAAGGTTAAATTCTCCTAAATTCTCCCCTTTTGCTCCAAACTTACAAACGAACTTTCCATTCAAGTCGAATACTTGTATTCGATGATTCCAAGAATCGCAGACCAGTAGGTGTCCCGACTTGCTCACTGACAAGCAGCGAGGATTGTTAAACTCTCCTTCCCCTCCACCCTTCTTTCCAAAAGTGAACTGAAAATTTCCCTTCCTGTCGAAAATTTGGATGCAATCTTTATGACCATCTGACACTATAAGATTTTCGCCATATTGAACGCAGTGTGTAGGGTAGGTGAAGGAACCCTGCTCGCCTATGTGCATTAGAAACTCACCATTCGGAGAAAAGATTTTAATCAGTTTATTGCCTGAATCAGCAACAATGATATTGCCATCACTGTCTATGGATAAACCATGAGGATTGCAGAGTTGGTGATTGAGATTCCCTTGCTCTCCAAAGGCGTGCAAGTTCTCGCCCAGCCCACTGAAAATCTGGATCCTGTGGTTCTCAGAATCTGCTACGAATATGTGTCCATTTTTGTCGAAGGCTATCCCAGTTGGCTTCTTAAATTGTCCCTTTTTGCTCCCTTGTCGACCAAAGGATCTCAAGTAATTCCCATCGCTGGTATAGATTTGAACCCTGTGGTTGGACAGCTCTGTCACAGCTATTTCGTTACAGTCATTCACTGCCAATCCGCAAGGAGAATTAAGCTTTCTGACGGAGGAACATTTTTTCCCAAAGGATAAAAGTGGTGTGAACCTCATTGATTTAACTTGGACCGGAAAAGGACTTCCGCGGATGCTCTCTCCGTTTATCCTGACTGCCACCTTACATGTGCCATAATCTCTGGGGAAATAGGTGATCTCGTAGAATCCATCCTTTGAATTCTTCACTAGCACTTCCGTCACGCTCTTTTGTGATTTTTCGTCGACAACGTCTACTGTCAAGAGGTCGCTTTCATTGTAGCACAGTTTTCCATGGGCATCTTTTGTGGTCAAAACAAATTGTGCTTCACGTCCAACGATTGCATCGTTGAGCCCTTGACCCTCAGCAACAGATTGACTAGCTCTTGTTTGTTGCAATATTCGAAGCGCGCCAAATTCTTCAGTGTTGACATAATCGAGCATCTTTTGATTTTCCGCGAAAGCGAAAACAGGAAGACCTTCGGGATCACGTCTGTATACAGTTTCAGAGAATCCGGCAACGATTGTGGCAAATGTTTTCTTCAGTTGAACGATTTCCGCGTTACCACTTCCTGTTAAAAATTTATCAGCTTTTCCAAGCGACGACTCCGTAGCATTCACTTCATACTCCATCTCGGTCATTTGCTTTGTTAAACGTTCAAGTGATTTCTTTGTTTGATTATCAACCGCTTCAAAAATACTTCGCTTCTTCGCTTCAATGGTGGAAATGATGTTATTAGCGAAGGTTTCAGCGGTTCTCTTCACTTCCTCTCCTTGCTGTATAACTTTAGCGTGGTCTTCTTTTAGCTGACTAACTTCGGTCGTCTTTGCTTGCAAATTCTTTCTTTGAGTCTCAATCAAAGATCTCATCTGTATCTTCTGCCGTTCAGCCGTTTCTTCTATGAGCTCCATAACGTGACCATGGTGTTCTAGAGTGACGCAAGTTTGACAAACGGCTGCTTCACAATCCTTGCAGAAGTATTTTAGCTCTTCTTTCTGGTGTCGTTGTTTGGTGCAAAACACAGGTCGCTTTAGGACGTCCTCGTAGTCTTTGTCCTGAAACTCTTTCACCGCGAGAACGCGGTGATCCTTATGGCTGCGAATGATGTTGTGTCCACTTAAGCAATCCTTACACCAGAAAGCACAACACTGAAAACAATAGGAACTCTCGGAGCTTTTCTCTTCGCAATTACCGCATCTCACCTGGCCGCTGTCACATTCTTTAATTGTCAAAACATCGATCATAGCATTCAGGTAAAAGCTTGTGGGAAGATCCTTCAGATCTCCGCTGTCCGGCACTCTGCTGAGTGCTAGACAGTTCGGACATTTGATCGTGCCTTGGCTATTATAGCTTGCTCGGTGCCATTGTGTTAAGCAACGTAAACAGAAGCTGTGTAGACATGGCAGCTGTTTTGGATCAGTAAAAATGTTGGAACACACCGAACAAGACACTTCTTCGCGAAGGTTATGAAGGAGCGTTGTGATGTCCATCACGGTTTCACAACAAGGAAGATTCGGTAAAAATTATGCGGGCTTAGAAACACTGGACTATTGCGCGCGCATGCATGGAAACTTCACGTCAAAAGTGAATATGGAAATATGGTGTAATCTTTCTTTTGTTTAATTTTAAACAAGAATTTTGAAAAAATTAAAACCGCGCTTTTTAAACTCTTGCGCTCACAAAAACATTACGTAGTATTTAGCAACAACGTTTTGCGAGAAAACATTACCCGGAAACAATTTAAAAGATGGTTAAGATTTGTTCCCATATTTTAAACCGCCCTTGGATACCTTGTGATGGATACACAAAGTAAATATTGATTATAGGCCTAAGCACTGAAAATACTGATAAGGGTTAGGGTTAATGGTTACCTTCTTTATAGCGTTCGGGTTTCCGATATACTACTTAAATTAAACCATCGGTCCATAGCTATTCCTCGGTGGTCTAGTGATTAGGGTAGAAGACTGCCATGCTAGCGCGCTGGGTTCAAATCCACCACTTCAAAACGAATTTTTTTTCTTTAATTGAAGAGACTTGCACTTTGACAACCTTTGTTGAGCAGAAACTAAGTCTCTGTGTCAAGAAACTTAAAAATTTCATGCGAGTGTACGTGAATAGGGAAAGGGCGGTTTGAGATATGCAAACATTCTTTGCTTGAGACGGGTCTAGCGTGACTTGTAATCGGAGAATTCTGTTTATGTCTGAGGAAAAAATACCTTGACCTTTCAAACGACTATCAATTTACATATGTTAAAAGGGTTTTTCACGAGCGTAAAGGCTAAGTTTTAACTTTTTTTCCCCAGAAAATTCCATCGTTGCTTCTAGCGAAGTAAACACGATCTTACATTTATCACCGTCAGCGTGATCCATGGCCAGACAAAATACCTTTATAGCGCATTGAATATCCCCTTCGAAAGTGAACAGAAACAAAAATTCAAGGTTACAAAATCGTCTGTTTCGCACGCAAAACGAAAATACAGCTTAACTCTGGATAATTTCAGCCTTAGTAGCCAGCAACTGGTCCTAAGTTACATTCTTTATCTTTGCAAATGTCCTGATGTGCATCTCCAACGGAGTTTGGCCTAATTTTGACAAAATAAACATTTCTCACAGACGTCCATGTTCTGTCGAAATAGTTAATTTGCTAACTTGACAAAATGCTCCTGAGGGGGGATATGATGAAAAGAGCTGAGAAATGGCCTGTAATTGGCTGATGATGACATCATCCGGTGACAACAATTGGCCGAGTGGGAGTTTGGGTCTGCTCACCGACAAAACGAAAAAAAAACCGAAGGCAGAGCAAGAAACCGCCCAGCCTTCGGCTGCGCGGTTTAATAACGGATGACATTCTCATTATAATGACCAATGGCTGACTGTCATTACGCTTGAAAAGGGCGCTATTTCCCGGGGCTATTTCACTGGTATCTGAGACACTATCACCCGAATCAAGAGACTATCACCCTCATAGTCTCTTGGCCGAATCAAATACTAATTTTAGTCGACTCGAATGAATACGTTCGGCTGATTTGATTTAAGGGCCCACCGACGGATTTTCGCGCGTTGCTAAGGAAGTGAAATGTCACTTCCGGTGACTGACGTCATCATATCGTGAGCTGACCAGAAAACCACTCGCCGACCTGGAAAATTTGACAACAATCTCTTAATTGTTTTAATTACAGTCGTTTTAAAACTTTAAAAAGAACAAAACTAAACCAAAAAAAATTAAAATACAAAACATTACAAAAACATGGGTTGATTCATGTCGGGAAGGAAAGTAGGGAAGAGAAAGTTCAGCTGGAAATATCGGAAGACAACAGAGATAATCAGCAAAGTTACGGTATCGCTTTCTTTGACCAACCTTGTTGTTTGAGTTCTAAAAACTCCTCGTCTAATTTATTTTCCCAGTATAAAATTTCACTTTGCTGAAGAAACACAGAAGACGTTAGTAGCTTTATAGCGTTGGCGAAAACTGTTGCAGCATCTCAGCACAAAAGATGGCGAACAAATATTTTTCAAGTTTTTGACACCGACTCGGGCATGAAAGTGCACGCGCTCCACTATGCAAATTAGCTACTTGTACGCGTCAGCTTTTCCTTTCAAAATTAAAACTTCTGCAAACTTGACAAACAGGTAGAAAGAATAAGAATCAATCGAAAGCAGAAATTGGTTATGATTAAGCATTGTTCTAAGAAACTCATAAATCAACTCGATACCAGAGAAGAGAGCTTTCTTGCATAAACTTTATTCTTAAGTCAAAAGCTGACGCGTACAACTAGCACGCAAAGATCTTGCTCATTCACAGCGCGAAACAGATCAACCGCGCATGCTTAAAGGAACTGACTTCCGGTTGGGCAAAAACGCTAAATTTTCGGCGGATTTTAAATTGAATTAATATTTTTTTATGTGACACAGTTTACCCCAAAATACAGAATATAGCTAAGCATTGGTTTTTTCAAAACATTTTGTTTGAAAATGTTATGGGTATTTCAATATCGTTTATCTCTTTAAAAAGAGCATTTTTCAAAATAAAAAGAAACCCATGCTTAGGAGGATGCAAAAATGAATACAAATTATCAAACCACTGATTAAATACCCAAATTATGTAGCACGTAGAAAAATTTAGAGTTTTCTTTTATCGGTCACGTGACCATGGGCGTGGCATAATGACGTCATATTTAGGGTCACTGGTTCACAAAAGTTTGAAACTGACCAAAATAATGCCAAATTCTCTCAAATTACTTGACTATTACATCCTTAGCAACGCATCCCCCAAAAAACGCCAGTAGGCCCTTAAAGGTCGCACTTTTTTTCCCGAATAAAATTGCTGAGCACGAGCGACGAACGACGTGTTTTTATTTAAATTCCCATTCAAGCAAACGTAAATTATTTAACATAATTTGAATTCGATTCGGCACATGTAAAATACGGTGTTTAATAGGCCCGTTTTAAACGTCGCATTTTACATGCGCCGAATCGAATTGCCAAATTAAGTGCATGTAAAATGCGACGTCTAAATCAATTAAATGCGACATATTTCAATTCGATGCGAGTCAGTCGAATATTCGACTGATCCAGTCGAATATACCACTGAAGTTCGACAGTTGATTTAAACGCCGTATTTTACATGTGCCGAATCGAATTCAAATTATGCTAAATAATTTATGTTTGCTCGAATGGGAATTTAAAACACGTCACTCGTGCTCAGCAATTTTATTCTCCAAAACAATGCCACGTTTATAAATCAAATCGGCCGAACGTATTCATTCGAGTCGACTAAAATTAGTATTTGATTCGGCGCATGTAAAATGCGACGTTTAAACTAGGCCTAAATCAACTGTCGAACTTCAGTCTTATATTCGACTGGATCAGTCGAATATTCGACTGACTCGCATTGAATTAAAATATGTCGCATTAAATTGATTTAGACGTCGCATTTTACATGCACTTAATTCGGCAATTCGATTCGGCGGATGTAAAATGCGACGTTTAAACCGGGCCTTAGAAATCGATGATGTGGGGAATTTCCCTACGAGTTCGATTCCCTGAGACACTGAAGACTCACTGTTATCCACAAGTTCATTCCGTCCCGAATTCTCTCAAAATATTACAACAATAGCTCAATTGATCACGCGTTTTGTACCGGAAACGAGACATCACATGATTTGAAATTAGAGATGAAATCAAAAATAAGTCATTTAGAAACAAAACTATAGTCGGCATGTGCTAAAACCCAGACGGTAGACAACGGACGATGGACGATGGACGATGGACGATGGACGATGGACGATGGACGATGGACGATGGACGATGGACGATGGACGATGGACGATGGACGATGGACGATGGACGATGGACGATGGACGATGGACGATAGACGGTAGACGATGGACGATAGACTGTAAGCGGTTATGATCGTGGGATTGCTAGACAATTTGGCCTCCTCACAGATTTGTAAAAAATGTTTTTTGCTTGGTCACATGATATGTCACGTGACTAATTTCCTAAAAGATTCAAATGTTATATGTTAGAGAACATGGCTTTAGATTAATTATTTCAAGCTCTTTTCGGTTTGGAATGACTTTCATTTAATTTCTTTTTAAAATAATCATGGATACAGGTAAACGCGGCCCCAGCCCCCAGAGGGTAAGGATAGGGTATCGACTTTAGCCATTTTGCTCTTCAGAATTCATGTTTAGGACTACTGCTTGTAGCCCCTCCCCCATGTATGAAGTCTACGTACGTACGTCCATTACACGTGATTGCCGTCTACCGCGTCACCGCGTCATGCTCATACTACTACGGACTGCGGATTGCATACAGTTTCTAATAATTCATGTGACATTGCGTGCAAACCCGTTTTTATAATTATATGGAAGTCATTTCCCTAGAGAGTGCGCGACAAAGTTGGTCATATGTCGGTTCCCATGTTTATGTGACTGATTTTGCGGAAATTTGTTTGTTGGAGTTTCTCAAGTCTCAACATTCATGTGACATTGCGCGCCAACGGAAGTCATTTCCATAAAGATTGCGTGACAAAGTTTGTCACATGTCGTTTCCCCGTGTTTATACTGATTTGGCGAAGATTTGTTTGTTGGAGTTTCTCATCATTCATGTGGCATTGAGCGCCAACCCGTTTTTATATATGGAAATCACTTCCCTAAATCATTTCACATGTCGCTTCCCCGTGTTTATGTGACTGATTTTACGGAAATTTGGTTTTTGGAGTTTCTCATAAATAATTCCTTAAAGATTGCGCGACAAATTTGTCACGCAAATGTCCCGCAAATATATCGTCTATCGTCTATCGTCTATCGTCTTTCGTCCATCGTCCATCGTCTACCGTCTGGGTTTTAGCACATGCCACTATGGTCACGAGTTTCATTAGCATGACAACTTGTCACGCTACAGTCACAAAACGTTCTCCACAGTGACTATGGTTGTTTATCATTCACCAAAACATTCCGGAAATTTTGTTTGAGAATTTTCGGGCGGGAGAACGTGCCCTATTCCAACTTTTCCACGAAGAACCCGTAATTCAGTTTCGTTAAGGCGAAGTTTAACCGAAGGAAGACTTAGATCTGGGGCAAACGTTGCGCAATGTAGAATTTTACGATAACTGCAGAAATTCACGCGCGCTCATTGGCTAACTTTTATTGTCCATATGCGGGCATACACATGAATTTAAAATTCATGCGACGCGTCAGCAAGCGAGAGCCGGCAATTCGACAATTTGTTATCGTAAAAAACAAATTGATGTCAGTTTTTAATGCGTCTGTCCTGTTTTTGATAATGAATTTCGTCATAACATTGTCAAAGTAGTCTGCGGATCCACTCGGCTATCGCCTCGTGGATCCACAGCTACTTTGACAATGTGATGACGAAATTCATGATCAATAACAGGACAGACGCATAAAAAACTGACGTCAATTTGTTAACTGCCGAAATTCTGGTTAATTAACTGATTAATTGATTAATTAATTAATTAATTTATCAAGTAGCCTTAGTAGGAAAACGGAACTATACCTTTTAATAATTCCATTTTTCCGGAAGAATTTTACACTTTCCTTTTCCAAACATTGTGTTTCATTGATAGATAAACTGAAATTTCCGCAATCTTCTTGTTTATAAACATCTATGCATCGTCGTCCACACGGACGCACTTCTAACCTTCGCGACATTTTAACTGCCTACTATCACGACTCCTAATAACACTAGTTTACCACCGGGCTTATTTCACTGTGGGCAAGATTGCGCTACTTGTCCTTACCTTACCTTGCGTTACTAACGGTCTTACACAGTAAACTTTCTTTTCCACAGGTGCAGCCCGTCACCTCACCTCACACATAACCTGTAACAGCGAAACTTTAATCTACATGATAACCGCTGCTGTTTACAAAACACAGGAAAAACTAAGTAACGTGTTAAATATAAAAAAAATAATGAACTGTGGACAAAACTGACATTAAATCCAAACCCAGCACTGTTGCCGAACATTTTCTTTTTCATCCGGCCTGATCATTGCTACACTGACATGCAACTAATCCAACTTGAACTTATCCACTCCTCACGTAATTAAATCAGAAAAGCCAGAGAATCCTGTTTAATACTTTTATGTATCTTGTTCCTGACACTTAAATACAACATGCACATAATTCATATGGGTGTTGCTTTGGCTGAGCTGTGTTTGCTGGGCAAGAACACTCATCACTCCCAAGTGGGATATATTGGCCACAGATGTGGCCGTTTATTGTGATAGCAAGCTTAGAAAGCTTAAATTACAAACATACCAAAGTATTAGCCCAGCAGAGGTGAGGGAGAAACCGCCAAAGCCCGCCATGAGGAACGAGTGAAAGGGCAGCCCCACCCGAAGCCAAAGCAACACACAAGGTGAAGGAGCATGGGAAGCGAGCGCTAGGCTAGCAACAAGGACTGCTAGCAACACATATGCCAAAACTGGCCAGATGTTGATGAGATTGCCTTAAGGATCATAAAGAAGTTAAATCAAATTACACCTGGTGGCCCTGGCGCATGTGGTGCCTAAAAGCAAAAACACTGCATTTACAGGAACAACTTTGTGCCCCTGGCTCACATGATAAAAATATTAATCTACAACCAAGTGGCCCCTGCTCACATGGAAGTTAAACAATGATAAGTAAACTACAAGCAAGTGGCTCCTGCTCAGATGATACTCCAAAACAAGAAAAGCTAATCTACAACCAAGTGGCCTCAAAAACAAGAGCAACTAATCTACAACCAAGTGGCCTCAAAAACAAGAGCAACTAATCTACAACCAAGTGGCCTCAAAAACAAGAGCAACTAATCTACAACCAAGTGGCCTCTGCTGACACGGTAATTAAACAATAATATTAGTAAACTAAAAACAGGAACAACTATTCTTCCACCAAGAGGCCTCTGCATACATTTAGCAGGAACATTGGAACCCCACGGTATGAATAGACGTGATGATTCGTAAATTTTAACATTAACCTACGCAGACCTGCTTTATCCTTACTTTATTTAGCTTGTTTTGTTCATTTCCGCCACTCCTTTCAGTTTCGAGATATGCGTTATGGCATTCACCACTATATAATAATGTTATTTCATTTTTATAATTTAGTAACATCTAAACCTGAAGAATTCTGATCTGGCCAGCCGAAATATTGTTTTAAATGTACCACGTTGTATCAGCCTTGCGGCAAGAGACCATGACCTTTCTCTTGCCTTGCGCAACTGCGGTAGTCTTGGTCTTATCATCGTTTTACTTTCCAAGTTTGGCGGCTGATTCAGGTTAGATCTCCTGTGAGATCAAACGTTCAATCATGCAGGATCTTCGATCACGCCTTTGTAGTTTATTTAGTTCCCCATAAAATTGCCAACCCCATTCCTCTCTCAAAAACAATGGTCCGTCCCTAAGCAATCAAAGGTGCTCTTTCTCCACCCGTAAGGTGGCTCGATCGGATTTTTTAATAGTGACACCTTCCAAATTTAAACATAAATCACAACGCACTAAAATATAATACAGGAAATTTATATCCACACTCTTGCTAGGGATACCGGTAGACCAAAGTTTCGGGTACGGTGTATTTAATCGAGATCGGAGTTACCATAGCAACACAATGACGTGATTGCTGTTTTTTACTCACGGTCGAGTTTCTTGAAAATCGCCATTGCCTTATTGCCCTCGTTGAACGAAGATAACTCCTACAGATTAGAATAATCGGCTTCGTTCTCCGAAGGCAATCGCGCGTTGTCGGGAAGGCATGGTGCGTTGGAATTCACGCTAGTATGAAAATTTTCAACACTGGGCATGCATAATGACACAAACAAGCGACCAACAAAAATAATAAGAAGGCGCCGAAAACGTGAAAGCAAAATTTGAGCGAATGTTTGGCCACCTTAAGCTTACGTTCTTTTAATTATCTTGAAACTGAGAGGTCTTTGAAAATAGTAATTTAACTGTAGGATCACCGAGTGTTATTCGCCTCAGTGTAAAAACATAGCCAAATTTTGACAAAACTATAGCAAAGATATCAGTGACGTCACCTATTGTTATTAATATGCCAACCAGAGAACTATTTGCTGGTGAAACAAAGAAATCTTTTGTTTAACGTTTTCAACATTTAAATGACAAAAACAATATTTATTTGTAAACAAGTATCTTCGCTATAAAAAAAAAAACAGCCACGTTATTATATCAAGTTCATATTTTTCGAAATCAAACGAAGCGATATTGTTCCACTTCTCAAGAAATGTGGTTCATGTGTGTAAAAATAGCATTTGCTCCAAATGTACTTCCCATGAGCCCGCCGAGCACATACTAGCGCGATTCGATTAGGTTTGTTTTTATTAACAGTCAAAAACTTAAAGATTTCTCGAAGTCGCTCTTATGCAATTTGCTTAAACTCGCTACACATTAGGCATACACACCGTTTAATTCTCATAAGGTAAAAACTACATATCTTATGTTACATATATAAAATAGTTATAGAATAATGATCGTCTCAAGTCACGTTATTGCTTCTTTACGGATCTGGTTCGTCGAGTAATGACGACCTTAAGGTTATAGAACGTTTTCGCTCACGTGGCTAGCGCATATACAAA
Organism: Platygyra sinensis; assembly: GCA_019787425.1. NCBI lineage: Eukaryota > Metazoa > Cnidaria > Anthozoa > Scleractinia > Merulinidae > Platygyra > Platygyra sinensis. The sequence continues at coordinate 14,198 of JAHPZR010004976.1, forward strand.
TTTATTACAACAAAAGGAAGTGTTAACATGTATTATAACATAAATAAAGCAAAGCGCACGCTCTGATTGGTTAATTCGGCATCTACTATTTGCCCATGGGTGTTTGCTGCTGACGTACTCAATAACTAAAGCAAAGCGCGCGCTATGTGATGTAGCTCAATAAAAAGACTTCTGTTGTTCCAATGTCTCAATGTCCTTGCATACGGTCGGCGCGCGGGAAATTTGAATTGACCAATCAGGATTCAGCAGGCGGGAAAAACTCCTGACGTCAATGTACGTTTACAGGAAAGGCATTGAAGCCAGCCAACATTTTGTCGCTGGAGATGGCACTAAATATTCACGAAAAGGGATTTACAATTGTCAAAACCCTATCAGTTCTTAAAATGTGAAAAATATGAAGAAGTTTGTGTCTCCAAGCTTCTAATTTGGCGCCAAATCTGAGTCGCCGGCGTCTGGCATGGCAACTCGCTCGTAGTTCGTCGAGTGTCGCCAGGTAGGGTGATAGTTGTCTTTTTTTGAAAAAAATATCCTGTTTCTCGTCAAACTAAACCCGGAATTCTCGAGTTAAGTATTAGAAGAAGCCAAAGCAACTTTAGCATTGTCTCTATTTTTGTTACCTGCGAAGAAAAAGGCTATTATCGTGTCGTTTCGGTAGGACAGCTAAGTTTTGACTGCCGCTCGTACTGCGGGCTCAGCCGCCGTATGCAAGGGTTATGTTAAAAAACAAGTGGTAAACGCCATAGCGTGCACTATTGAGTTGTGGATGCACTTGGGAGTTTTGCTAAGCACTCAAGAAGCTAGAGTCGCACTCGGCTATCGCCTCGTGCGACTCTTACGCTTCTTTCGTGCTTAGCAACCTCCCGCGTGCATCCATAACTCAAACGCTATGGCGTTTACCATTTGGGTTCATCCCCCACAGGATTGGTTTGGTACACCAACATAGCCGCCGTCTAATTGGTTTGAGAAACCAATATGGCTGCCATGACGTAATGCTCACTTTCGCGGCGACAAATTCCTAGAGATGACAAAGGCGCGGCGGCCATGTTGGGTTTAAAAATACAACCTTGTTCCAGTCATTTGGTAAGTATTTAAGGAGCTTCGTATGTATAACAGGTATCGGAGCGAAAAGCGAGTTGAAAAGTGCAAGGGAGCTTGCGGAGAACTGGGGGAAACGCCTGCTCTGCTGGGATCTTCCTCGAAATCCCCTCGTCTTCGTGCCCGCCTCGTTCCCTTTCGCTCACTGCCACAAACCGATAGGCTAGAATAGGCAAGGAGGTAACAAGCGAAAATAGCTAAATGGTAACCACTTGTTAATCCAACATGGCAACGACGAGGCCAAATTTAAATGAGAGCAAAGAGTACCCGAGATCATTCCAATTTACCTTAATGACCCTTTTATTCGTGTGAACTAATCATTGACTTTTTTTCTAAAAAGAATTTGAATTGCTTCGCTATGACTCCTGTAAATACCGAATGTCTCTCGATCTGGAGTCATACTCATTCTCGGTCAATTTAAATAACCAATTAAGAGCATCCCACCCCTCAATTCAATGATGAAAAAATGGTGCGATTTGGGTTTTACGCGTGCTAATCATTGACTCGGGAAAGGGGTATTTTTATTTCTTTTTTTTTTCTGACCAAGATTGTACGTGCCCATGTCGTCCTCAATTATTTGGAATCGTAAAATGACCAAACCAATGCCGGAAAAGTGTTCAGTTATTTTGGACAGAATCTTTGAGCGTCGCTTTTTTCAGAGTATAATTTGCTGTCTTATGAGAACACTGTTATAATCCACGGTAGAAAAGTCAGTCCAAAAAGCAAATATATAGTACAAATGCGCCGTCGAAATTTAGGAAATGCACTTCGAAATATTGCAACGAAACCAAGAATCCATGCAAAGAAAAAAACGATATTTGTTTTGAAAGAGAATACTGGACTAACGGCCCATTTGATAATGCTCTGATTTGCCGCGTTGTTCCGTGATTCAAACTTTATCACACACTTTTCGCCAACTTGAACTCTTGCAAATCCATCAAAGCCAAGGAAATTACGCCTTCCCCGTGAAGAGTTGAACATGGTAGCAATTGATATATCATAAGAGAGCCTATTGATTTCTAAAGAAACATGCACGCCATTTTCATCGTGTTCTAATTGAGGTTTCGTTACGTTATTTTCAGGTGCAACAAAAACATATGCCAATCTTGTTTGCCTCTGCTTCAGTCTTGTTGTGATGTTGAGGAAATTAGTAATTCTAGGTCTACTCTCGCTTGGATGTTTACTTTGTTGGGAATGTACAATGCTTCGTCCTCTATGCGAATTGCTTAAGAGAACAAGATACCTTTTACCACGCAAAGTAATTGAGCCGACTATTTCTCCATGTTGGTCTTCTTTTAGCTCAAAGGGAGAGTCTCTGTTATGAAAAAACGCTCCAACGTATCGGATTGGGCTGTTTGGTTTTGTCTCAATATGGTCAACTACTAAAAGAACACCGGGTCTTAACAGAAGAAGAGCACGATAAACACTTGAAAGACCAAGGGAAGAATTGTACCATCCAGACATCTGGCCACTCATGAAAACTACTTCTTCAGATTGTGCAGCAGCAACGATACCAGCGTCAGCAAGCCATATTTTTTCGTCGTTGAAAGTCATCCATTTTCCACAGTCTCCAATTTGGCCCTCAAAAGGCCCAGAACAAGTGGGTCTGGTTGTGGGTCCAAATAAGAGTACATTATTGAGCCACGTGTATTTTGGCCCGTAAAGTGCTTCAGTGATGAAAGGAACTCCATTGGGTGCGAATACAAACGCGCCTTGGTCCGGGTGTTCGTGGCCTGGATTGAAATTACGCCATCCTGATATCCAGTCATAAGGTTTGCGTCTAACAATTTCGTTCACTGCCCTTCCATGCAACACGCTGGACTTGAACGAGAGAAAGGTACTGCTCTGCCCATCTTTATCCAGAGCACCACCTCCATAGGTAACGACACCCCAGTCTTCGAAAATATGCAGATGAGGAATGTGTGCATTCGGTGGTTCTTTCTCGGGAATACTAGCATCGAAGAATAAGAATTCAGTGTGAAGTGTGCAGAAACGATGCCCAAAGGTACCTTTTAGTTGAGGATCTTTCGATCGTAATCTACGAATATTACTTGCCAGCCAGTTTCCATAACCATTTCTCATGACAAAATTATCCAAGAAAACGAGTTGACTTTCAGGACCGTAAAACCAATTGGAGTTTGAATCAGCAATGCCGACCGTTTCAGTAAAACCTGGAAGAATGGTGCGGTAAAGGAACCAAAAGTGTTG
>JAHPZR010004976.1:22500-30000 GCA_019787425.1 Platygyra sinensis
TTTGCAATCAAATCGAGCATATGAACAATTTAGCAGTCAAAGTGAAATCTTTGGGTATCCATTCGAGTCTTTTTATTTCTTGTAATCTTTAGCTTTCCACCTTAAAACGTAGCTGACCCACAAATAAATGCAGACTACCCTGAAATTCAGCCGTCGATTCGATTCAATTCGCCCGAATCGACCCCTCATAAACTCAGGCAGGCTAAAATAGAAGTAATATGATTTTATTTTGACGAGCGTCATTTCCACAGAGTTATCAGGCCATACTGGCGACAAATTCCTATTTTAGATACAAATAACTTTAGCCAAGCCGTTATCTTTTGGATATAGCATTGTGGCTTTGCTATACGTACGGACTCTTGCATTCATATTAATTTAGTCACGGGCGAATTAGAAGTTATTTAGAAGCGCGAAACCTCGAGTAAAAAGCAGCTAGGCATCTATTCATAGCAACCTTCAGATTTTATTGTACTGAAAGAAGACTTCCTGAAGTTTCAATTCGGGGAATTTTTTGCAGTCAAAGAGGACCGAAAGAAAAACGCATTCGAAATGTACTCATACATACGAAAAATTGCATGCCCGGCAGTGGAAATTGTACCGGCATCACATCAGAAGATTACCTGTAAACATAACTGACAAAGCATTTCGTGACCAGTGGGATTTGGGCCTAGCTGCACTGTAGTTACCATACCTTAGTCAGTTTTCAGTTGTCTAGTACATTCGACTATCACTGATATTTTCCATAAGGATCCTGTAGATTCGCCTTCCTTTGCCCAGCTGAAGACCTGAACACTCTGAAGAACAATTGTGGTTATAACAGCAGAGATTTGTTTGATACTGACTTCATTCAGATGCCAATGAAAAGCTTCCTTTCTATGCACTTTAAAAACAAACCTGCATAATTATGATCAGTAATTGTCACGTAGCACAAAAACACAACAGGCCATTCAAACGACTTGCCTTTTTTCCCGTGTCCTCGCGAGTCCTCGTGCGTTCTCGTGCAAAACTAATCGAAACGAGTTTTCTGCATGAAAATGAACGCGTGTATGGAATACGTATGCATTTTCATATGAATGTTTCGCTTTCAGGTTCGTTATGACTTAAAATACCCGCGGGACCTTAGTAATAGGCAATTGTTTGTTTTATTAGACAGCTGTTTGTTATTTACACCCTTTTTCTAGCCAGTCTATTAGTAATACAAGTCCTTAAACTAACACAAGCGACCGACCACAATGCGCCGAAGGAAACGAATCAAGTGTTTTCCACTCTACGCCGGAGGAATTTGAAAACGGAGGTTTCACTCTGAAAACTCATCAAATGTTTATTCCGCTGGAGGAATTTGAAAACGGAGGTTTCACTCTGAAAACTCATCAAATGTTTTCCGTTCACATTACGCCGGAGGAATCTTGCAAACGGAAGTTTCACTCTGAAATGCATCAAATGTTATCCGTCCACACTACGCCGAAGGAATTTGAAAACGGAGATTTTTGAAAACGCATCAGATGTTTTCCGTTCACACTGCGCCGGAGGAATTTCAAAAACGCAATCACCATCATTTTGGATTTGTGTTTGAAGAAAACTGTGGCAAGCTCTTAGAACGTTTGAAGTCAATTCATAGAAAAATTCGGCCTTCTCAGGTTTGACGTCGCAGAGCTGATTTGTTGGTCCTTCAGGTAAAATCACCAACGTCAGCAAAAATCATTTATAAACTAAATCGGACGTGGAAAAAATGGTTTTCATTTCACTATCATTGCAGATGCGGGAGGCGCGGTCCCTCATGCATGGTTAGTGCGCTCGATTCCGGAGCGAGTGGCCTGGGTTCCAGCCCTGACAGAAGAAATTGTGTTGTGTCCTTGGACAAGACGCTTTTAAAACTCTCACGGTGCCTCTCTCTATCCAGGTGCATAAATGATGTACCGGCGATTTAATGCTGGGGATAACCCTAGCAGTTCCATCCAGGGGGGAGTAGAAACAAACGCTTCTGAAAACTGGGATAAAATCTGGCAGAGCCCATGCCCCCCCTGGCTCTATCCGGATGAGCCACTTGGCTCGTATGCAGACTTTTACCGCTCTTTACGTTATCTCATTGCAGATATTGAGGACTGCCACAGTGCTATTCTTATAATAGACACTAATAATCCGTTCAGGATTATGTAGTTTTTGTTTTTTGCGCTATTGCAAGACGGGAAGCTAGAGCTATTACTCGCACTAAGCCCTCAATTCGTAGCGTTTGCCGTTCAGGAAACACTTAAGCAGATTGTTTTCACGTGCAATCCTCTTATGCATGTCTTTACACTGAGATGTGGTTTTACGTTTCTTTTGGGAAATCTCAGATTGGATTCTTAAATCTAAAAGTGTTTCTCTTTTATAATTACTAAACAGATCAATCCAAGATCATTCCGATCATGGAGCATCAATTAAGGATCCGAAGAATTTTACCCTGAGCAAGGATTCTTCTATTCCTTGATGCACCATGCTCTAAATGATCTTGAATTGATCTGTTTAGTAACTATATAAATCAACGCAATAGGCCGTCCGAAAATTCAACAGGGAACTGGGCGAGTTTCAAATTTTAACCAATCGATAAACTGACACCACCACATGAAAGATCATGTCGAGATTGATCATTTGACCAAGTATGATGCTTTTAGGGTGAACAGAGACCAAGTTATGGACCTTGAAATATGGCTCAAAATCCATACAAACGTCTCTAATTTTGAGACAGCGTCCCCCAAAACCATATAAACTCTTAAAATTTTTCATCAGTTTTGTGACAACTGTAAAATCCCGTCATGCACCTACTATTTGAAAGAAGCTGAGATGAAAATCACTATGTTTGCCCATTTTAAAGAGTATCACGGAAATCATGAAAAATTTTAAGAGTTTGTATGGTTTTGGGGGACGCTGTCTCAAAATTAGAGACGTTTGTATGGATTTTGAGCCATATTTCAAGGTCCATAACTTGGTCTCTGTTCACCCTAAAAGCATCATACTTGGTCAAATGATCAATCTCGACATGATCTTTCATGTGGTGGTGTCAGTTTATCGATTGGTTAAAATTTGAAACTCGCCCCAGTTCCCTGTTGAATTCGGACGGCCTATTGGATTTAAGAATCCAATCTTTGATTTCCCCTAAATAATGCATACATCCTAGTTTGAGTTCAATCTGAAAAAATATGGCTTGCTGACGCTGGGTATCGTTGCTGCTGCAACAATCTGAAGAAGTGGTTTTCATGAGTGGCCAGATGTCTGGATGTACCAATTCTTCCCTTGGTCTTTCAAGTGTTTATCGTGCTCTTCTTCTGTAAGACCCGGTGTTCTTTAGTAGTTGACCATATTGAGACAAAACCAAACAGCCCAATCCGATACGTTGGAGCGTTTTTTCATAACAGAGACTCTCCCTTTGAGCTAAAAGAAACCAACATGGAGAAATAGTCGGCTCAATTACTTTGCGTGGTAAAGGTATCTTGTTCTCTTAAAGCAATTCGCATAGGGGACGCAGCATTGTACATTCCCAACAAAGTAAATATCCAAGCGAGAGTAGACCTAGAAATACTAATTTCCTCACATCACAACAAGACTGAAGGAGAGGCAAACAAGATTGGCGTATGTTTTTGTTGCACCTGAAACATAACGTACGAAACTCAATTAGAGACGACGAAAATGGTGTGCATGTTTCTTTAGAAATCAATGGGCTCTCGTATGATATATCAATTGCTACCATGCATGTCAACTCTCACGGGGAAGGCCTAATTTCCTTGGCTTTGATGATTTGCAAGAGTTCAAGTTGGGCGAAAAGTTGTGTGATAAGTTTGAATCACGGAACAAAGCGGCAAATCAGAGCATTATCAAATGGGCCGTTAGTCCATATTCTCTTCAAAACAAATATCGTTGTTTTTTCTTTGCATGGATCCTTGGTTTTCGTTGCAATAATTTCAAAGTGTATCCTTGTCTCTCTTTCCTCTCCACCCCCTCCTTTCGCACCCCCACCCACCGCCTGACTGGTTCCGGTACTCAGTCGGCGGTGGGTGGGGGTGCGAAAGGAGGGGGTGGAGAGGAAAGAGAGACAAGGATACACTTTGAAATTATTGCAACGAAAACCAAGGATCCATGCAAAGAAAAACAAACGATATTTGTTTTGAAGAGAATATGGACTAACGGCCCATTTGATAATGCTCTGATTTGCCGCTTTGTTCCGTGATTCAAACTTATCACACAACTTTTCGCCACACTTGAACTCTTGCAAATCATCAAAGCCAAGGAAATTAGGCCTTCCCCGTGAGAGTGCATTGAACATGGTAGCAATTGATATATCATACGAGAGCCCATTGATTTCTAAAGAAACATGCACACCATTTTCGTCGTCTCTAATTGAGTTTCGTACGTTATGTTTCAGGTGCAACAAAAACATACGCCAATCTTGTTTGCCTCTCCTTCAGTCTTGTTGTGATGTGAGGAAATTAGTATTTCTAGGTCTACTCTCGCTTGGATATTTACTTTGTTGGGAATGTACAATGCTGCGTCCCCTATGCGAATTGCTTTAAGAGAACAAGATACCTTTACCACGCAAAGTAATTGAGCCGACTATTTCTCCATGTTGGTTTCTTTTAGCTCAAAGGGAGAGTCTCTGTTATGAAAAAACGCTCCAACGTATCGGATTGGGCTGTTTGGTTTTGTCTCAATATGGTCAACTACTAAAGAACACCGGGTCTTACAGAAGAAGAGCACGATAAACACTTGAAAGACCAAGGGAAGAATTGGTACATCCAGACATCTGGCCACTCATGAAAACCACTTCTTCAGATTGTTGCAGCAGCAACGATACCCAGCGTCAGCAAGCCATATTTTTTCAGATTGAACTCAAACTAGGATGTATGCATTATTTAGGGGAAATCAAAGATTGGATTCTTAAATCCAATAGGCCGTTCCGAAATTCAACAGGGAACTGGGGCGAGTTTCAAATTTTAACCAATCGATAAACTGACACCACCACATGAAAGATCATGTCGAGATTGATCATTTGACCAAGTATGATGCTTTTAGGGTGAACAGAGACCAAGTTATGGACCTTGAAATATGGCTCAAAATCCATACAAACGTCTCTAATTTTGAGACAGCGTCCCCCAAAACCATATAAACTCTTAAAATTTTTCATGATTTCCGTGATACTCTTTAAAATGGGCAAACATAGTGATTTTCATCTCAGCTTCTTTCAAATAGTAGGTGCATGACGGGATTTTACAGTTGTCACAAAACTGATGAAAAATTTTAAGAGTTTATATGGTTTTGGGGGACGCTGTCTCAAAATTAGAGACGTTTGTATGGATTTTGAGCCATATTTCAAGGTCCATAACTTGGTCTCTGTTCACCCTAAAAGCATCATACTTGGTCAAATGATCAATCTCGACATGATCTTTCATGTGGTGGTGTCAGTTTATCGATTGGTTAAAATTTGAAACTCGCCCCAGTTCCCTGTTGAATTTTCGGACGGCCTATTGCGTTGATTTATATAGTTACTAAACAGATCAATTCAAGATCATTTAGAGCATGGTGCATCAAGGAATAGAAGAATCCTTGCTCAGGGTAAAATTCTTCGGATCCTTAATTGATGCTCCATGATCGGAATGATCTTGGATTGATCTGTTTAGTAATTATAAAAGAGAAACACTTTTAGATTTAAGAATCCAATCTGAGATTTCCCAAAAGAAACGTAAAACCACATCTCAGTGTAAAGACATGCATAAGAGGATTGCACGTGAAAACAATCTGCTTAAGTGTTTCCTGAACGGCAAACGCTACGAATTGAGGGCTTAGTGCGAGTAATAGCTCTAGCTTCCCGTCTTGCAATAGCGCAAAAAACAAAAACTACATAATCCTGAACGGATTATTAGTGTCTATTATAAGAATAGCACTGTGGCAGTCCTCAATATCTGCAATGAGATAACGTAAAGAGCGGTAAAAGTCTGCATACGAGCCAAGTGGCTCATCCGGATAGAGCCAGGGGGGGCATGGGCTCTGCCAGATTTTATCCCAGTTTTCAGAAGCGTTTGTTTCTACTCCCCCCTGGATGGAACTGCTAGGGTTATCCCCAGCATTAAATCGCCGGTACTCATTTATGCACCTGGATAGAGAGAGGCACCGTGAGAGTTTTAAAAGCGTCTTGTCCAAGGACACAACACAATTTCTTCTGTCAGGGCTGGAACCCAGGCCACTCGCTCCGGAATCGAGCGCACTAACCATGCATGAGGGACCGCGCCTCCCGCATCTGCAATGATAGTGAAATGAAAACCATTTTTTCCACGTCCGATTTAGTTTATAAATGATTTTTGCTGACGTTGGTGATTTTACCTGAAGGACCAACAAATCAGCTCTGCGACGTCAAACCTGAGAAGGCCGAATTTTTCTATGAATTGACTTCAAACGTTCTAAGAGCTTGCCACAGTTTTCTTCAAACACAAATCCAAAATGATGGTGATTGCGTTTTGAAATTCCTCCGGCGCAGTGTGAACGGAAAACATCTGATGCGTTTTCAAAATCTCCGTTTTCAAATTCCTGCGGCGTAGTGTGGACGGATAACATTTGATGCATTTCAGAGTGAAACTTCCGTTTGCAAGATTCCTCCGGCGTAATGTGAACGGAAAACATTTGATGAGTTTTCAGAGTGAAACCTCCGTTTTCAAATTCCTCCAGCGGAATAAACATTTGATGAGTTTTCAGAGTGAAACCTCCGTTTTCAAATTCCTCCGGCGTAGAGTGGAAAACACTTGATTCGTTTCCTTCGGCGCATTGTGGTCGGTCGCTTGTGTTAGTTTAAGGACTTGTATTACTAATAGACTGGCTAGAAAAAGGGTGTAAATAACAAACAGCTGTCTAATAAAACAAACAATTGCCTATTACTAAGGTCCCGCGGGTATTTTAAGTCATAACGAACCTGAAAGCGAAACATTCATATGAAAATGCATACGTATTCCATACACGCGTTCATTTTCATGCAGAAAACTCGTTTCGATTAGTTTTGCACGAGAACGCACGAGGACTCGCGAGGACACGGGAAAAAAGGCAAGTCGTTTGAATGGCCTGTTGTGTTTTTGTGCTACGTGACAATTACTGATCATAATTATGCAGGTTTGTTTTTAAAGTGCATAGAAAGGAAGCTTTTCATTGGCATCTGAATGAAGTCAGTATCAAACAAATCTCTGCTGTTATAACCACAATTGTTCTTCAGAGTGTTCAGGTCTTCAGCTGGGCAAAGGAAGGCGAATCTACAGGATCCTTATGGAAAATATCAGTGATAGTCGAATGTACTAGACAACTGAAAACTGACTAAGGTATGGTAACTACAGTGCAGCTAGGCCCAAATCCCACTGGTCACGAAATGCTTTGTCAGTTATGTTTACAGGTAATCTTCTGATGTGATGCCGGTACAATTTCCACTGCCGGGCATGCAATTTTTCGTATGTATGAGTACATTTCGAATGCGTTTTTCTTTCGGTCCTCTTT
>JAHPZR010004976.1:35000-64810 GCA_019787425.1 Platygyra sinensis
GTGACTGGGACAAATTCGCAAGCAGATGGAACGAGGATCATGGAAATAACTTTGGAGCTCTCGCAATGTACTGTGTTTTAAACGACAAGGATCTCCTAGCAAGAGATGTTGCCATGCAGTTTTTTGACGCCTTTGTTTCCTTACCCAACTGGCGTGTACGCGCTTCCATGGTAGATGATGTTCCAGTGGCACATAGTTTGGTTGCTGTATCAACGGCTTACGACTTTATGTACGAGTATCTTAATGACACTCTCCGATCAAAAGTCCTTCAAAAGGTGTCAGAGGTTAGCAAGGAGCTTTACGAAAGATCATTTAAGCTTTCTTGGGGCACACAGTATATTCAAAATCACGTTGCAACTAATTACGTCGCTTTTTTCACTGGTGCCTTAGTCGTTGAAAACCACAACAAAGATGCGACAATTTGGAAGGAAAGAGCTCATCTCATGCTCAACAGAACGATGTTTCTTCTAAGCCATGTCGTAGATGGTTCAATGGAGGAAGGAGTTGCTTACGGTTCGTATACCTCGAGGTCTTTGACTCAATACATTTTCTTGGCCAAGAGACACCTTGGTCTTGATTTGACAAACAACACTTGGTTGCGACAACACTTTTGGTTCCTTTACCGCACCATTCTTCCAGGTTTTACTGAAACGGTCGGCATTGCTGATTCAAACTCCAATTGGTTTTACGGTCCTGAAAGTCAACTCGTTTTCTTGGATAATTTTGTCATGAGAAATGGTTATGGAAACTGGCTGGCAAGTAATATTCGCAGATTACGATCGAAAGATCCTCAACTAAAAGGTACCTTTGGGCATCGTTTCTGCACACTTCACACTGAATTCTTATTCTTCGATGCTAGTATTCCCGAGGAAGAACCACCGAATGCACACATTCCTCATCTGCATATTTTCGAAGACTGGGGTGTCGTTACCTATGGAGGTGGTGCTCTGGATAAAGATGGGCAGAGCAGTACCTTTCTCTCGTTCAAGTCCAGCGTTTTGCATGGAAGGGCAGTGAACGAAATTGTTAGACGCAAACCTTATGACTGGATATCAGGATGGCGTAATTTCAATCCAGGCCACGAACACCCGGACCAAGGCGCGTTTGTATTCGCACCCAATGGAGTTCCTTTCATCACTGAAGCACTTTACGGGCCAAAATACACGTGGCTCAACAATGTACTCTTATTTGGACCCACAACCAGACCCACTTGTTCTAGGCCTTTTGAGGGCCAAATTGGAGACTGCGGAAAATGGATGACTTTCAATGACGAAAAAATATGGCTTGCTGACGCTGGTATCGTTGCTGCTGCACAATCTGAAGAAGTAGTTTTCATGAGTGGCCAGATGTCTGGATGGTACAATTCTTCCCTTGGTCTTTCAAGTGTTTATCGTGCTCTTCTTCTGTTAAGACCCGGTGTTCTTTTAGTAGTTGACCATATTGAGACAAAACCAAACAGCCCAATCCGATACGTTGGAGCGTTTTTTCATAACAGAGACTCTCCCTTTGAGCTAAAAGAAGACCAACATGGAGAAATAGTCGGCTCAATTACTTTGCGTGGTAAAAGGTATCTTGTTCTCTTAAGCAATTCGCATAGAGGACGCAGCATTGTACATTCCCAACAAAGTAAACATCCAAGCGAGAGTAGACCTAGAATTACTAATTTCCTCAACATCACAACAAGACTGAAGCAGAGGCAAACAAGATTGGCGTATGTTTTTGTTGCACCTGAAAATAACGTAACGAAACCTCAATTAGAACACGACGAAAATGGCTGTGCATGTTTCTTTAGAAATCAATAGGCTCTCGTATGATATATCAATTGCTACCATGTTCAACTCTTCACGGGGAAGGCGTAATTTCCTTGGCTTTGATGGATTTGCAAGAGTTCAAGTTGGCGAAAAGTGTGTGATAAAGTTTGAATCACGGAACAAAGCGGCAAATCAGAGCATTATCAAATGGGCCGTTAGTCCAGTATTCTCTTTCAAAACAAATATCGTTTTTTTCTTTGCATGGATCCTTGGTTTCGTTGCAATATTTCGAAGTGTATTTCCTAAATTTCGACGGCGCATTTGTACTATATATTTGCTTTTTGGACTGACTTTTCTACCGTGGATTATAACAGTGTTCTCATAAGACAGCAAATTATACTCTGAAAAAAGCGACGCCTCAAAGATTCTGTCCAAAATAACTGAACACTTTTCCGGCATTGGTTTGGTCATTTTACGATTCCAAATAATTGAGGACGACATGGGCACGTACAATCTTGGTCTAGAAAAAAAAAAAAGAAATAAAAATACCCCTTTCCCGAGTCAATGATTAGCACGCGTAAAACCCAAATCGCACCATTTTTTCATCATTGAATTGAGGGGAGGGATGCGCTTAATTGGTTATTTAAATTGACCGAGAATGTATGACTCCAGATCGAGAGACATTCGGTATTTACAGGAGTCATAGCGAAGCAATTCAAATTCTTTTTAGAAAAAAAGTCAATGATTAGTTCACACGAATAAAAGGGTCATTAAGGTAAATTGGAATGATCTCGGGTACTCTTTGCTCTCATTTAAATTTGGCCTCGTCGTTGCCATGTTGGATTAACAAGTGGTTACCATTTAGCTATTTTCGCTTGTTACCACCTTGCCTATTCTAGCCTATCGGTTTGTGGCAGTGAGCGAAAGGGAACGAGGCGGGCACGAAGACGAGGGGATTTCGAGGAAGATCCAGCAGAGCAGGCGTTTCCCCCAGTTCTCCGCAAGCTCCCTTGCACTTTTCAACTCGCTTTTCGCTCCGATACCTGTTATACATACGAAGCTCCTTAAATACTTACCAAATGACTGGAACAAGGTTGTATTTTTAAACCCAACATGGCCGCCGCGCCTTTTTCATCTCTAAGAATTTGTCGCCGCGAAACTGAGCATTACGTCATGGCAGCCATGTTGGTTTCTCAAACCAATTAGACGGCGGTGTGTACCAAACCAGTCCTGTGGGGGATAAACCCAAATGGTAAACGCCATAGCGTTTGAGTTATGGATGCACGCGGGAGGTTGCTAAGCACGAAAGAAGCGTAAGAGTCGCACGAGGCGATAGCCGAGTGCGACTCTAGCTTCTTGAGTGCTTAGCAAAACTCAATAGTGCATCCGCAACTCAATAGTGCACGCTATGGCGTTTACCATTTGTTTTATAACATAACCCTTGCATACGGCGGCTGAGCCCGCAGTACGAGCGGCAGTCAAAACTTAGCTGTCCTACCGATACGACACGATAATAGCCTTTTTCTTCGCAGGTAACAAAAATAGAGACAATGCTAAAGTTGCTTTGGCTTCTTCTAATACTTAAGTAGAGAATTCCGGGTTTAGTTTGCCGAGAAACAGGATATTTTTTCAAAAAAAGACAACTATCACCCTACCTGGCGACACTCGACGAACTACGAGCGAGTTGCCATGCCAGACGCCGGCGACTCAGATTTGGCGCCAAATTAGAAGCTTGGAGACACAAACTTCTTCATATTTTTCACATTTTAAGAACTGATAGGGTTTTGACAATTGTAAATCCCTTTTCGTGAATATTTAGTGCCATCTCCAGCGACAAAATGTTGGCTGGCTTCAATGCCTTTCCTGTAAACGTACATTGACGTCAGGAGAGTAAAGTTTTTCCCGCCTGCTGAATCCTGATTGGTCAATTCAAATTTCCCGCGCGCCGACCGTATGCAAGGACATTGAGACATTGGAACAACAGAAGTCTTTTTATTGAGCTACATCACATAGCGCGCGCTTTGCCCTTAGTTATTGAGTACGTCAGCAGCAAACGGCAAATAGTAGATGCCGAATTAACCAATCAGAGCGTGCGCTTTGCTTTATTTATGTTATAATACATGTTAACACTTCCTTTTGTTGTAATAAATTTGTATATGCGCTAGCCACGTGAGCGAAAACGCTCTATAACCTTAAGGTTGTCATTACTCGACGAACCAGATCCGTAAAGAAGCAATAACGTGACTTGAGACGATCATTATTCTATTACTATTTTATATATGTAACATAAGATATGTAGTTTTTATCTTATGAGAATTAAACGGTGTGTATGCCTAATGTGTAGCGAGTTTAAGCAAATTGCATAAGAGCGGCTTCGAGAAATCTTTAAGTTTTTGACTGTTAATAAAAACAAACCTAATCGAATCGCGCTAGTATATGCTCGGCGGGGTCATGGGAAGTACATTTGGAGCAAATGCTATTTTTACACACATGAACCACATTTCTTGAGAAGTGGAACAATATCGCTTCGTTTGATTTCGAAAAATATGAACTTGAATAACGTGGCTGGTTTTTTTTTTATAGCGAAGATATTTGTTTACAAATAAATATTGTTTTTGTTATTTAAATGTTGAAAACGTTAAACAAAAGATTTCTTTGTTTCACCAGCAAATAGTTCTTTGGTTGGCATATTAATAACAATAGGTAACGTCACTGATGTCTTTGCTATAGTTTTGTCAAAATTTGGCTATGTTTTTACACTGAGGCGAATATTTAAAAAATGGTCAATGAATTTTTTTCACACTATGTGATCTTACAGTTAAATTACTATTTTCAAAGACCTCTCAGTTTCAAGATAATTGAAAGAACGTAAGCTTAAGGTGGTCAAACATTCGCTTAAATTTTGCTTTCACGTTTTCGGCGCCTTCTTATTATTTTTGTTGGTCGCTTGTTTGTGTCATTATGCATGCCCAGTGTTGAGAATTTTCATGCTAGCGTGAATTCCAACGCACCATGCCTTCCCGACAACGCGCGATTGCCTTCGGAGAACGAAGCCGATTATTCTAATCTGTAGGAGTTATCTTCGTTCAACGAGGGCAATAAGGCAATGGCGATTTTCAAGAAACTCGACCGTGAGTAAAAAACAGCAATCACGTTATTGTGTTGCTATGGTAACTCCGATCTCGATTAAATACACCGTACCCGAAACTTTGGTCTACCGGTATCCCTAGCAAGAGTGTGGATATAAATTTCCTGTATTATGTTTTAGTGCGTTGCGATTTATGTTTAAATTTGGAAGGTGTCACTATTAAAAAATCCGATCGAGCCACCTTACGGGTGGAGAAAGAGCACCTTTGATTGCTTAGGGACGGACCATTGTTTTTGAGAGGGGAATGGGGTTGGCAATTTTATGGGGAACTAAATAAACTGCAAAGGCGTGATCGAAGATCCTGCATGATTGAACGTTTGATCTCACAGGAGATCTAACCTGAATCAGCCGCCAAACTTGGAAAGTAAAACGATGATAAGACAAAGACTACCGCAGTTGCGCAAGGCAAGAGAAAGGTCATGGTCTCTTGCCCGCAAGGCTGATACAACGTGGTATATTTAAAACAATATTTCGGCTGGCCAGATCAGAATTCTTCAGGTTTAGATGTTACTAAATTATAAAAATGAAATAACATTATTATATAGTGGTGAATGCCATAACACATATCTCGAAACTGAAAGGAGTGGCGGAAATGAACAAAACAAGCTAAATAAAGTAAGGATAAAGCAGGTCTGCGTAGGTTAATGTTAAAATTTACGAATCATCACGTCTATTCATACCGTGGGGTTCCAATGTTCCTGCTAAATGTATGCAGAGGCCTCTTGGTTGAAGATTAGTTGTTATTGTTTTTAGTTTACTAATATTATTGTTTAATTACCGTGTCAGCTGAGGCCACTTGGTTGTAGATTAGTTGCTCTTGTTTTTGAGGCCACTTGGTTGTAGATTAGCTTTTCTTGTTTTGGAGTATCATCTGAGCAGGAGCCACTTGCTTGTAGTTTACTTATCATTGTTTAACTTCCATGTGAGCAGGGGCCACTTGGTTGTAGATTAATATTTTTATCATGTGAGCCAGGGGCACAAAGTTGTTCCTGTAAATGCAGTGTTTTTGCTTTTAGGCACCACATGCGCCAGGGCCACCAGGTGTAATTTGATTTAACTTCTTTATGATCCTTAAGGCAATCTCATCAACATCTGGCCAGTTTTGGCATATGTGTTGCTAGCAGTCCTTGTTGCTAGCCTAGCGCTCGCTTCCCATGCTCCTTCACCTTGTGTGTTGCTTTGGCTTCGGGTGGGGCTGCCCTTTCACTCGTTCCTCATGGCGGGCTTTGGCGGTTTCTCCCTCACCTCTGCTGGGCTAATACTTTGGTATGTTTGTAATTTAAGCTTTCTAAGCTGGCTATCAAAATAAACGGCCACATCTGTGGCCAATATATCCCACTTGAGAGTGATGAGTGTTCTTGCCCAGCAAACACAGCTCAGCCAAAGCAACACCCATATGAATTATGTGCATGTTGTATTTAAGTGTCAGGAACAAGATACATAAATGTATTAAACAGGAGTCTCTGGCTTTTCTGATTTAATTACGTGAGGAGTGGATAAGTTCAAGTTGGATTAGTTGCATGTCAGTGTAGCAATGATCAGGCCGGATGAAAAAGAAAATGTTCGGCAACAGTGCTGGGTTTGGATTTAATGTCAGTTTTGTCCACAGTTCATTATTTTTTTTTTATATTTAACACGTTACTTAGTTTTTCCTGTGTTTTGTAAATAGCAGCGGTTATCATGTAGATTAAATTTTCGCTGTTACAGGTTATGTGTGAGGTGAGGTGACGGGCTGCACCTGTGGAAAAGAAAGTTTACTGTGTAAGACCGTTAGTAACGCAAGGTAAGGTAAGGACAAGTAGCGCAATCTTGTCCACAGTGAAATAAGCCCGGTGGTAAACTAGTGTTATTAGGAGTCGTGATAGTAGGCAGTTAAAATGTCGCGAAGGTTAGAAGTGCGTCCGTGTGGACGACGATGCATAGATGTTTATAAACAAGAAGATTGCGGAAATTTCAGTTTATCTATCAATGAAACGCAATGTTTGGAAAAGGAAAGTGTAAAATTCTTCCGGAAAAATGGAATTATTAAAAGGTATAGTTCAGTTTTCCTACTAAGGCTACTTGATAAATTAATTAATTAATTAATCAATTAATCAGTTAATTAACCAGAATTTCGGCAGTTCTCCATTGCGCAACGTTTGCCCCAGATCTAAGCCTTCCTTCGGTTAAACTTCGCCTTAACGAAACTGAATTACGGGTTCTTCGTGGAAAAGTTGGAATAGGGCACGTTCTCTCGCCCGAAAATTCTCAAACAAAATTTCCGGAATGTTTTGGTGAATGATAAACAACCATAGTCACTGTGGAGAACGTTTTGTGACTGTAGCGTGACAAGTTGTCATGCTAATGAAACTCGTGACTATAGTTTTGTTTCTAAATGACTTATTTTTGATTTCATCTCTAATTTCAAATCATGTGATGTCTCGTTTCCGGTACAAAACGCGTGATCAATTGAGCTATTGTTGTAATATTTTGAGAGAATTCGGGACGGAATGAACTTGTGGATAACAGTGAGTCTTCAGTGTCTCAAGGAATCGAACACGTAGGGAAATTCCCCACATCATCGATTTCTAAGGCCCGGTTTAAACGTCGCATTTTACATCCGCCGAATCGAATTGCCGAATTAAGTGCATGTAAAATGCGACGTCTAAATCAATTTAATGCGACATATTTTAATTCAATGCGAGTCAGTCGAATATAAGACTGAAGTTAGACAGTTGATTTAGGCCTGGTTTAAACGTCGCATTTTACATGCGCCGAATCAAATACTAATTTTAGTCGACTCGAATGAATACGGTCGGCCGATTTGATTTAAACGTGGCATTGTTTTGGAGAATAAAATTGCTGAGCGCGAGTGACGTGTTTTAAATTCCCATTCGAGCAAACATAAATTATTTAGCATAATTTGAATTCGATTCGGCACATGTAAAATACGGCGTTTAAATCAACTGTCGAACTTCAGTGGTATATTCGACTGACTCGCATCGAATTGAAATATGACTGTATTTTATTTATAGTTCATTTCTGTCATGATTTATAGTCTTTTATTTGAAGCTTACAAATTGGTTTCTTTTTCTTTTTCTTTTTTTTTTCCTGCACAACTCGCCTCGACTAGCTTACGCTATATGCGAGTTGTGCATGTTCTCAGTTTTAAGTGTTAATTTTTAATAAAGTTTATTTGTTGTTGTTTGTTGTTGTTGTCGCATTTAATTGCTTTAGACGTCGCATTTTACATGCACTTAATTTGGCAATTCGATTCGGCGCATGTAAAATGCGACGTTTAAACCGGGCCTATTAAACGCCGTATTTTACATGTGCCGAATCGAATTCAAATTATGTTAAATAATTTACGTTTGCTTGAATGGGAATTTAAATAAAAACACGTCGTTCGTCGCTCGCGCTCAGCAATTTTATTCGGGAAAAAAGTGCGACCTTTAAATCAAATCAGCCGAACGTATTCATTCGAGTCGACTAAAATTAGTATTTGATTCGGCCAAGAGACTATGAGGGTGATAGTCTCTTGATTCGGGTGATAGTGTCTCAGATACCAGTGAAATAGCCCCGGGTTTCAAGCGTAATGACAGTCAGCCATTGGTCATTATAATGAGAATGTCATCGGTTATTTAAAATTAAACAAAAGAAAGACTACACCATATTTCCATATTCACTTTCCATGCATGCGCGCGCAATAGTCCAGTGTTTCTAAGCCTGCATAATAGACCTTTTTCGCTTGTACATTTTGTTTTCCCAATACAGATCATGTGATGATACTCAGGGGATTTGATCCTTTGTTTTGTTCATTAAAAAGATAACATGCAAGCATGAATATGTCTGCATGTACTCTTTTTAATGAACAAAACAAAGGATCAAATCTCCTGAGTATCATCACATGATCTGTATTGGGAAAACAAAATGTACAAGCGAAAAAGGTCTATTTTTCCCGAATCTTCCTTGTTGTGAAACCGTGATGGACATCACAACGCTCCTTCATAACCTTCGCGAAGAAGTGTCTTGTTCGGTGTGTTCCAACATTTTTACTGATCCAAAACAGCTGCCATGTCTACACAGCTTCTGTTTACGTTGCTTAACACAATGGCACCGAGCAAGCTATAATAGCCAAGGCACGATCAAATGTCCGAACTGTCTAGCACTCAGCAGAGTGCCGGACAGCGGAGATCTGAAGGATCTTCCCACAAGCTTTTACCTGAATGGTATGATCGATGTTTTGAGAATTAAAGAATGTGACAGCGGCCAGGTGAGATGCGGTAATTGCGACGAGAAAAGCTCCGAGAGTTCCTATTGTTTTCAGTGTTGTGCTTTCTGGTGTAAGGATTGCTTAAGTGGACACAACATCATTCGCAGCCATAAGGATCACCGCGTTCTCGCGGTGAAAGAGTTTCAGGACAAAGACTACGAGGACGTCCTAAAGCGACCTGTGTTTTGCACCAAACAACGACACCAGAAAGAAGAGCTAAAATACTTCTGCAAGGATTGTGAAGCAGCCGTTTGTCAAACTTGCGTCACTCTAGAACACCCTGGTCACGTTTTGGAGCTCATAGAAGAAACGGCTGAACGGCAGAAGATACAGATGAGATCTTTGATTGAGACTCAAAGAAAGAATTTGCAAGCAAAGACGACCGAAGTTAGTCAGCTAAAAGAAGACCACGCTAAAGTTATACAGCAAGGAGAGGAAGTGAAGAGAACCGCTGAAACCTTCGCTAATAACATCATTTCCACCATTGAAGCGAAGAAGCGAAGTATTTTTGAAGCGGTTGATAATCAAACAAAGAAATCACTTGAACGTTTAACAAAGCAAATGACCGAGATGGAGTATGAAGTGAATGCTACGGAGTCGTCGCTTGGAAAAGCTGATAAATTTTTAACAGGAAGTGGTAACGCGGAAATCGTTCAACTGAAGAAAACATTTGCCACAATCGTTGCCGGATTCTCTGAAACTGTATACAGACGTGATCCCGAAGGTCTTCCTGTTTTCGCTTTCGCGGAAAATCAAAAGATGCTCGATTATGTCAACACTGAAGAATTTGGCGCGCTTCGAATATTGCAACAAACAAGAGCTAGTCAATCTGTTGCTGAGGGTCAAGGACTCAACGATGCAATCGTTGGACGTGAAGCACAATTTGTTTTGACCACAAAAGATGCCCATGGAAAACTGTGCTACAATGAAAGCGACCTCTTGACAGTAGACGTTGTCGACGAAAAATCACAAAAGAGCGTGACGGAAGTGCTAGTGAAGAATTCAAAGGATGGATTCTACGAGATCACCTATTTCCCCAGAGATTATGGCACATGTAAGGTGGCAGTCAGGATAAACGGAGAGAGCATCCGCGGAAGTCCTTTTCCGGTCCAAGTTAAATCAATGAAGTTCACACCACTTTTATCCTTTGGGAAAAAATGTTCCTCCGTCAGAAAGCTTAATTCTCCTTGCGGATTGGCAGTGAATGACTGTAACGAAATCGCTGTGACAGAGCTGTCCAACCACAGGGTTCAAATCTATACCAGCGATGGGAATTACTTGAGATCCTTTGGTCGACAAGGGAGCAAAAAGGGACAATTTAAGAAGCCAACTGGGATAGCCTTCGACAAAAATGGACACATATTCGTAGCAGATTCTGAGAACCACAGGATCCAGATTTTCAGTGGGCTGGGCGAGAACTTGTACGCCTTTGGAGAGCAAGGGAATCTCAATCACCAACTCTGCAATCCTCATGGTTTATCCATAGACAGTGATGGCAATATCATTGTTGCTGATTCAGGCAATAAACTGATTAAAATCTTTTCTCCGAATGGTGAGTTTCTAATGCACATAGGCGAGCAGGGTTCCTTCACCTACCCTACACACTGCGTTCAATATGGCGAAAATCTTATAGTGTCAGATGGTCATAAAGATTGCATCCAAATTTTCGACAGGAAGGGAAATTTTCAGTTCACTTTTGGAAAGAAGGGTGGAGGGGAAGGAGAGTTTAACAATCCTCGCTGCTTGTCAGTGAGCAAGTCGGGACACCTACTGGTCTGCGATTCTTGGAATCATCGAATACAAGTATTCGACTTGAATGGAAAGTTCGTTTATAAGTTTGGAGCAAAAGGGGAAAATTTAGGAGAATTTAACCTTCCCTCAGCTATAGCGGTTCTTAGTAATGGTCGGGTAGTTGTCTCTGAGAGGTATAACGATCGCGTGCAGATATTCGATTGAAATTATACCCAAAATTAAAGGGGCACTGTCAA
The DNA here is from genome assembly GCA_019787425.1 of Platygyra sinensis. Taxonomy (NCBI): domain Eukaryota; kingdom Metazoa; phylum Cnidaria; class Anthozoa; order Scleractinia; family Merulinidae; genus Platygyra; species Platygyra sinensis. The sequence goes on from JAHPZR010004976.1 coordinate 46,140, forward strand.
GCACGTGACTTGAAAATGGCAAAATCCCAAAAGACAAATATTTATTTATTGAAACGCAAGGGAAATGGTCTAGTTTTGTTAGAAATTTGCCAAAAAGAACACAGAATAATAACAGTCAAATGTTGTTGCTTATAGTGAGTGGTTTAAATGCGCATAGCTACTCTTGCCTAGTCCACAAGCACGCCACTTCACTCGGTCACACTGCCTCCGAGCGAAGCTGCGTGGTCAAGTGGTTAAGGGTTTAACGAGTTTAACGGCTTACGCATGCACACGTCTGTGATGTAAATTTGAAACGTCGATAAAATCAAATTACTATTCGCTCGTCATCTTCTGAGAACATTTTGTGTACGAACAAAGGTATAAGGCCGGTAATAATTTTGGTATTGTTTTGAATGAAAATGTAGTGAAATCGCCTTAACAGTGCCCCTTTGATGATACTGTTAATATACGCGCATGACCATGTGCATACATATTTCTCGTCCCCAGTGGCCGCGATCCTTTTGGTCAGTTACGGGGATCGCGACCTCTGGCCAAGTCCAACTCCGGAAGTCCGCGTTTCACGGACTTCCCGTCACTCTGCGCATGCTCAGAGTCAAGTCTGACAAATCTGATTGGTTCTGGTCTCAATCTATTGTGTTTACAAAGCCATTCAAAACCGGAATGTCGTTGGACAGGGCCAGAGGTCGCGATCCCCGTAACTGACCAAAAGGATCGCGGCCTCTGGGGACGAGAATGATGTAATAGTATAAGACAGCCGGTTAGTGTAAATATCGATTGCTAGATTAGTGAATACTAAATTTATTTCAAGTAATGTTTTCTGTTACTTAACTCAGTGAGCTGGAGTTACTTTGGCTTGGAACGCTGCTAGCGTAGGCTACGGTGTGTCTTAATTCAGTGCAAATGATTGGAAAAAAAAAATGTTATCCTGATAGACAACTTTAGCATTTCAATCTGACACATCAGCCACATTCAAGGTTTTCACATCATATACTGTGTATCTACCTCTTTCCATTGTTACGCCATTTCATAGGATTAATGAAATTCTTCTGTCACTAACGATGATGGAATATTGGGATCCATCGAAACACGCATGTCTTTAGCACTGAAAACGATTCTGTTTTTTAATAACTAGAAACTTAGCGCATAGACAAGCTTTTCCGGCACTATATTGCAACTTTCTAGGTTTGAGTAATTGACGGTTTTCGACAGTTTAATCGAAATTGCCCAACACAGTTTACCAACAACAACAAAGTGTATTAGAACTGTTACAAATTAAACGAGAAATAAATTTAAAATACATACAGTTGCTGGCCACCCAAAATAACTAAAGAGCTAAGCTAGTTGGGTGACCACCAAATATTAATTGAAAATAAATATAAGGTCAGAAAAAAAGCATTTTACATTTTACATTTTACACTCTTATTAAGGAAATAGATTACAGAACAAATAATTCTTAAACATGTATACAATAACAAAGTAAATGAAATAAATCACTAAATAACAGAAACACCAAAACATAGCAATTAGTAATACCATAAATACATCGATTGTTTGTACACGTAATCAAACTAAAATAAAAGAAATATTTTCCAAAGTCCATTACGGGCTGATAGTTTCAGTACATAGAAGATGAAGGTTAATTCGAGTAACTAATATATAGAGAACAGATGCTGATATATAAAGACAACAGATATAAGGAAAATCGGTGATGTTATATTTATATTTCGCCAATTTTCCTTGTGTCTGTTGTCTATTTAACAAATTGACGTCAGTTTTTCATGCGTCTGTACTGTTATTGATGACGGATTTTGTCATAGCATTGTCAAAGTAGCCGTGTAACCATGAGGCGATAGCCGAGTGGATCCGCAGACTACTATGACAATGTTATGACGAAATTCATTGTCAATAACAAACAGACGCATTAAAAACTGACATCAATTTGTTTTTTACGATAACAAATTGTCAAATTGTCCGCTCTCGTTCCTTGACGCATCGCATAAATTATAAATTCATGTGTCTTCCGCTCATTGACAATGAGCGCGCGAGAATTTCTGCATTTATCGTAAAAATATTAGTGACAATGCAGTTACTCGGATTTAGCTTTGTCCTTTTGTTTTCCCCTTGCGAGCTTTCTTGGGTTTTCCACAAATCGACTCTAGGTAAGCATATTGATTGGTAAGATTTGTGGATATTAAAATCTGATTGCGAACAACGATTTTCCTCTATCTAAGCGTATCTTCCTTAGGTCGCGAAGCTCTCAACGTTTTATCAATCCTAAATGAAATAGGTTTTACATTAAGACAAGAATATTAAGATGCGATGAAGATTCTAACTTCAGAGCAATCTTTTTTTTTTTTAATTAAATTCATCACTTGCTATTTGAGTGTTTTATACTGCGATTATTTCACCGCGGACCTGAAAGTCTTCTAAGCTACCTAGATTGAACAATGGACCACATTCGATCTATCAATATTCTGTGGCTCCGAGGTTTTCAGGACAAACTTCTATATTTGGTGTTGTTTTATTTGTATCCAAGTCTCTTTAAAAATTTACAATTTTGGCACGAACGCATCGGAGCCATGTTACAATATTGATATATCGAACGTGGCCAATTGCAATAAGCATGCTGTGATCATAACTGGCTCAAAACAAGTGAAACAATAAGTACAAGAAATAGCTTTGTAAATCAGTAAAAATATATGTATTGTTGTTCCTGATTAGAAATAAAGCAATGCAAAGAAGGAGTTTGTGAATTTCGTATGGATACTTTTGATTTTTTTTTTTTTTTTGCTCTTAATCAAGTGTCAGGGTCCCTAACGGGGTCCAGAGGTCCCTAGAGTCTTGGTACTACTACATCGCTGTTGCTGAGCCCAAAGCCCTCCATTTTTGGCCCGTTTCCCAGGAGCACAAAACCTCTTCAAGGAATCTCCAGAAAGCTGTCATTACACCTTTTTCTGTTGATACCCTGAATAAACATGTGTCAGGAAGTCATTCAGCCGGCAGTGACTTTGTTCAAATTCAAATACAAACTTTATTTGAACCAGCTTTAGAAACAAATGTTTGTTACGATCGGGCTAAACTAACTCTTATTGTTACATCGCAAGCGTAGAATTTAGAAAACAATTAGACCTTGGCGAAAAGCGTATTTTATTTAGTTTCTGAAGTAAATTAAGTAAAAGTCTTAAAATCTTAAAGATGTAAATAACAAGTCACGTCCGTTAATAACGACTATAGCAAACAGGAAACGGGGCATGATAAGTGGCGCTAAAATCGCGTGAAAATAATGAAAAAAAAGAAGAAAAAATAACAGATCTTGAAGCGGAATAGATGTCGAACGCGTCACGAACCAAGGACTTCAGGTTTCCCTACCTTGTTTAATCTTCGCGGAAATGTTCGTATTATCATGGGGTATGTCTTTTATTTCTCCATTTTTTTTCTTCAGTGGTTTCTAGAATTGAAAAGGAATCAGGTTACAACGGCCCTATATTTTATATCTGGTCGAAGGTCCAGAACTGAATCGAAAGAGAGCCAAAAGGGTGAATGGTTGCCTAGTTGGATGATGTCTAACATGTTATGAGGCTAATTTGATTTATGTTAGGTTCGGCAAAACTCACAATTCATTACTCGGGCAACGCGGAGAATGCTAAGAAATCATTTTGTAACGCTGCACTTTAATCGGCAAACACAGATTTAATTGCTCTTTTAAGCTTTCTCAGGAGTTTCGAGGTACCTAAAATATTCCCGATTTCCTAACTTCCTAAAATGGCGTAGAAACTACACACAGAAACAAAGAACCCCTGTTTAAATGAAAGTCCTTTCATCCTTTATCTACAAACGAATCAAGAGAATAAAAGTGAATATTGTGCCCTGTTTTACATAAAAAGCTGTCGTTAAAGTTTTGGTGCACGTTTGTACAGCCGGTCGGGATGACCACCTCCAAACAGGGACACACTTTTATTACTATTTTCTTCAAAGTTTTTTAATTGATTTAATGTTAAAGCGAATGATGTTGTTTACTTGCTTGTGGTACTGTTTTGGGTCCATTTTCGCGACATGCTGAAGCTTTCAATCCGAAATGGTTTCTGAATTGTTCTTTACTGAAGACTCTCACTGTTTGGCTTTCAAGCAAATACTAGAGTAAATAAGCACTCCATGGAAATAAGTTTATTTAAGCGGCCATCCCACACAGACCACAGCAAAATACGCGTAAATAACTTCCATCGTTAGCAACAGCAAGAGAGGAACTAAGAAAGTTAAGGTAAGAGGAAACAACAGTCTTGTTTCCGTGCTTTTATCTTACAGCTTAGCGTAATGATTTCTTTCTTTGCTTTTAATACCATTGGAAATATGGTTTTTTAATACACTTTTGTTATTTTCTTTTATTATTCTTTTGCTGCTATGTTTTACTATGATGTTGGCTTTTTCGACCTTTATAAACGTAGTCAATCGGTTTTAGCGTATTCTTTGATTGTTCCTTTGACATTACAACCTTATTTCAAAGTCAAGCGTGAAATAAGAAAAATACAGTTGCGTAAAAGACGTAAAAGAATATGTTTTGATTTAGAAAATGGACAAAAATTGCCCGCGCTAAAAAAGTAAACAAATAGCGAATGAATGAAACAAAGCCGAGATTGTGTAATTTCCCTTCTAGGTTTATCAATTCTATCAATTTAAGCGTCTATCAAATGATATTGCCGCTTTTGCGATAAACGCTCAGCGAGGTAAAATATCTTTACTTACAAATCCAGAAAAAAATGGTGTTATAATTTTAGCCATAGCAAAATAACATTTATGAATTATTTTTGCACCTGTCTTTAAAATCGAAATAGAACCCATGGGAGATACCATAAAGTTACACGAAAAGAGTGCATTAATCAGTTGCAAATTCCTTTTTCTTAAACAGTGTTATCGAAAAATATTGAAGATATGGCGACCGTAAGTCAGCTCTTAAAATGGATCCTCTTGCTACATGGACTACTCCTGGCACTGGGAAAAGAAGCCATTCATCCCAATTTGTATTTTTCTTCAAGAGATATCAGTCGTTTACAACAACAAGCGCTAACAACCCATCGCGACATTTACGTTCGCTTGAAGGAAGCTGCCACGGAAATGAAGAAAGAACCTTCGCGGTTTCTTCCTCCACGTGATTGGGACAAATTCGCAAGCAGGTGGAACGAAGATCATGGAAATAACTTTGGAGCTCTCGCAATGTACTGTGTTTTGAACGACAAGGATCTCTTAGCAAGATATGTTGCCATGCAATTCTTTGACGCCTTTGTTTCCTTACCCAACTGGCGTGTACGCGCTTCCATGGTAGATGATGTTCCAGTGGCGCATAGTTTGGTTGCTGTAGCAACGGCTTTCGACTTTATGTACGATCATCTAAATGACACTCTCCGATCAAAAGTCCTTCAAAAGGTGTCAGAGGTTAGCAAGGAGCTTTACGAAAGATCATTTAAGCTTTCTTGGGGCACACAGTATATTCAAAACCACGTTGCAACTAATTACATGGCTTTTTTCACTGGTGCCTTAGTCGTTGAAAACCACAACAAAGATGCGGCAATTTGGAAGGAAAGAGCTCATCTCATGCTCAACAGAACGATGTTTCTTCTAAGCCATGTCGTAGATGGTTCAATGGAGGAAGGAGTTGCTTACGGTTCGTATACGTCAAGGTCTTTGACTCAATACATTTTCTTGGCCAAGAGACACCTTGGTCTTGATCTGACAAACAACATTTGGTTGCGGCAACACTTTTGGTTCCTTTACCGCACCATTCTTCCAGGTTTTACGGAGACGGTCGGCATTGCTGATTCAAACTCCAATTGGTTTTACGGTCCCGAAAGTCAACTCGTTTTCTTGGATAATTTTGTCATGAGAAATGGTTATGGAAACTGGCTGGCAAGTAATATTCGTAGGTTACGATTGGAAGATCCGGAAATGAGGGGTAGCTTCGGGCATCGTTTCTGCACACTTCACACTGAATTCTTATTCTTCGACGCAAGCATTCCCGAGAAAGAACCACCCAATCCATACATGCCTCAACTACATATTTTCGAAGACTGGGGTGTCGTTACTTACGGTGGTGGCACTTTAGATAAAGATGGGCAGAGCAGTACCTTCCTCTCGTTCAAGTCCAGCGTTCTGCATGGCAGGGCAGTAAACGGAATTGTTAGACGAAAACCTTATGACTGGATATCAGGATGGCGTAATTTCAATCCAGGCCATGAACACCCAGACCAAGGTTCTTTTGTATTTGCACCCAATGGAGTTCCTTTCATCACCGAGGCCCTTTATGGACCAAAATATACGTGGCTCAATAATGTACTCTTATTTGGACCCACAACCAAGTCGACTTGTTCTGGGCCTTTTGAGGGCCAAATTGGAGAATGTGGAAAATGGCTGAATTACAAAGATGAAAAAATATGGTTTGTTAACGCTGGTATTGTTGCTTCCTCGCAATCTGACGAAGTTGTTTTCATGAGTGGCGAAATGTCTGGATGGTACAATTCTTCCTTTGGACTTACAAGTGTTTATCGTGCTCTTCTTCTGTTAAGACCTGGGGTTCTTCTAGTAGTTGATCATATTGAGACAAGAGTGGGAAGCCCATCTCGATACGTCGGAACGTTTTTTCATAACAAAGATTCGCCCTTTGAGCTTCAAGAAGACAGAGATGGAGAAGCATGTGGCTCAATTACTTTGTATGGCGAAAAGTATTTAGTTCTCTTGGGCGACTCGCATAGAGGACACAGCGTTATACAGTCACAACACACTGAAAATCGAGCAGAGAGTGGACTTAGAAAGACCCATTTTCTCAACATCACAACTAAGTTGAAGCAGAAGCAGACGAGACTGGCGTATGTTTTTGTCGCACCTGGAAATAAAGTGGCGATCCCTCAAGTACATGACCATGAAATTGGTGTGCATGTGTCTTTAGAAATCAATGGTCTCTCGCATGTTGTTTCCATTGCAACGAAATACAATTCCTTGCAGACGAGGCGTGCATTTCTCGGCTTTGATGGCTTTGCAAGTGTTCAAGTTAATTCAAAGTGTGTAATGCACTTTGGATTAGGCGAGATGTCAACTCGTGGTATATTAAAGCGGGACAGTTGTCGAGCATATAGTTTTACGAAGAATCTTTTTGTTCTGTTTGGATTGATCGTTTGCTTTGCTGTATTTAACTTTGTAATCTTATCAGGATCCCGTAGAACTGGTTTCAAATGCCTTCGAGGTATCTTCACCCCTGCTTTCATCTTTGGATTGATCATAATTTGGTCCATTGTGCAAGTCTTTTCAAATAAGACAAGTGAAAACTGACCAGCAATCAGTACTTCACACTACCACTTTGAGGTTCAATAATTCTATTCCTTTCTTTGGCAAGCAAATTTGGCTTAACTGCAGAATACCCAGCCACTTGATTACATTAATTAGTGTGCATTTTTAAATCTTTAAAAGAATGTGCGCAAGTAGAATCGAGAATAATTGTGGCAGGTTATTCTGCAGTTGCTCTCCAACAATTTTAAGCACCTGAAGTATTGCGTGTTTGCCATGCAATACGTTTGAAAGATTTAATCCATAACAAGAGAGGATGTTCTAGGTGAAAAATTTCTTGTGTCCTATGATGAACTTTCTGAAATATATTTTCAGTTTCGTAATATGAGATGCCAGAGGTTTAAATAAACATCTGGTGGTACTTGCTACATTAATCACGTGACTTCGTAGCCCGTGGCAACATCCAGATTGTGGGAGCAGTGAAAAACAAAAATTATAAAATTATTAGAATTCGAAGTTGTCAAGGTCTGTGGAACAGGATTGTACGAGGAAATCCTTGTCCTAGATTATCCTTTATTTATGGACCATAAAGAAATATATATATTTGTTCAACACCGTATTTAAGGGAGATTCTCAATAGGCTTTACTGTCGAGGACATTCTGGTTGAAAACTAATCACAACAGACCAAGAGAAGAAATGTCTTTTTAGTATAGGGTTGAATAGAGTTCCTGAAATACCAGTTATCAGTTTACTCTTCGGATGCTTTTCAGCTATGAGTTAAAATTTCACTTCATTTCTAAGTGACCAGTTAATTTCGCCGATATCATCTCTCAGTTATAATCTAAACTCCTTTTTTTTATCGTAAATCGCGAGCGCAGGGTGTCAGATGACAAACTGTTAAGTTTAAAATTATGTAAAAGTCAATAATTAAAAATTGGCCACATGTTTTGCTTCATAATGTAATCTGCTCATTTCATTGCATTATGCCTGTAAAACAACCATCGGCTTATTATTAAGATTTAATTTCATGAATGTGTGAAAGGATGTATAATGAAATAAGTGAGAAAATGAAAGTGAATAAACTTGCAAAGTATATTTAAAAGAAGTCATATTAAAACTTCCTTTCAACAAAATCGTGAGCTCCAATATCATATGTAAATTTACCATGCTACAAGGGAGCGCCTGCTTTCCTTGTCCACAGCTGTCTCTGACAGTCACTCCCAATGACTCCCACACAATCTTATTCAAGGCGCCCTCAGAAGATGCATCTTAGATCCTTAAAAAAAAAAACAATTGAATGAGCTGAATTCAGAGATTTTAACCTCGCCAAGACCTAAAAATATACTAAAGTGTCCATAGAGCAAAACGTTTAGAGCAGGAAAATTTAATAGAGGAACAATAAAAGCGAGAGTATACATTGCGCCATGGTGTTGCTATTTACACCTAAATCAGTCAGAAACTCATCAATAACCAAAGAAAACGTAAAGCAAATTGCGAGTATAAATTTTCCTTGGGAACGCAATTAAACGCCTAATGTTGGTAAACCTTTAAGTAATGTAGCAAAGCATGCCACATTTTGATTAATACATCTGGAAAACACAGGACGCTGAAAACAACTGTAATTCAATTTTAGCTTTTTGTCATTTTGACATTTTCATTATTTAATCCTCCATCTGTGAACATCAGTTGATAAATGAAACATCAGCGTCCTTTCTTAATTGTTGCAAATTCAATTAAATAAACTATAGTTATGAAGTTGATTTGGTATTAATTCGGTCTGTAATTATACGAGTGGCTAACCTTGAAGCAGAATTCAAAGTGTTATATACCTATATGATTCATTACAGACCAAATTCGATTAACAGGGGTTCTCTTAACAATTAATCGTATCCATTGTAAAATTCGAGGAAGAAGTTACGGTAAACAGAAGCCTGACAGTACTTAACCCTCGCTGCGACTAAAGGACATTTGTGAAAATGTTATGAGATATAAAGAGTGCAGATTTCGTCACAAAGGGATTAAACTTTTCAGCCATTATTGAACACCTTCCTATTGGACACTGTGTTTTAGAAAATGTCGCTCCTCGCGCTCTAGTTTGGTAAATATAAGCGTGCTAAAAACCAATTGCTTAAGATATTCTGATAAGGTTTGATTTAATAGATATACTACGATATGATAAAACACAACAAGCAAATATTACTACTGAGCCACAGTAACAGCTGTTATTGATATAAGGTCATTCAAAATAATATTCCTTTTTTAAAATTTCACCACATAAACTTTTCATGTAATTAAAAGCGCAGTTTCGAAATCATTAAATTTCCCACACAGTCTGCTAATAAAGGAGTAATTGTTTTCTTCCTTCTTAACACTGACAAAAACTTGGCGAGACGTAACCAGGAACTAAATACATGTAACCGTTGGAACACACGAGCAAATTTAACTTTGTGTTTGCATGTGTCATTGACAGACCTGACAATGTTTACTCCACCACAAGGGAAAGAGAATACCCGGTTTTACTAAAACTCCTTCTTTCGAATAACGAGATGAAGATCAAAGTGATGTAGCAGCAGCCTACAATGGGAAGAGGTTGATATTTTCAGTCTAATTCAACCTCTTAATTCTTAATATCGTTTAAATTGTGGATCTTACATTAAGATAATATCCCACAGTTGATAACTTAGTTTCTTTTTTGGTATTTGCTTCATATTTTATTAATATTTATTGCAAGAAAAATCTAAATGTTAGCCAACAACTTTTTTATTTGACTTTAATTTTCTGAACCGAACAGCTTTCGACCACAAAAAATAAAACTCGAAGGTAAACACGACATCCACGACGACTCAAAGAAATGCTGAATTTAAATTTTTCTTTGCCCTTGGCTTAGAAGGTGATATTTAGCACGTCAAAAGCGACCAAGGAAATATCTGGGTAAAATAAGAGAATTGATTTATCGTTCGCCCTCAATTAACAGCTATTTGTAGCTTAAAGACCATTGCTAAATTATGCAAGGAATCTGAAATAAACTAATAAAATATTTCACATCTCCTCGCGGAAGTTATATTACGCGAGGAAGACAAAAAAGAAATATCAAGATGCAATAAAAGTATTGTTTTCTTGCTACTTGATATTATTTTTGCTTGAGTTATTAAAGTAGCAGATAAATATTTTGTTTGAAATCCCAATAAAAAGATTGCAGATATCATCAACGAAGATCGTTTTGAACCGACAAGGAAGTTAAAAAAAAATAATAAAAGATTTCATTTTTCTGATACGACCGAGCGAATATCTTCCTGTGTAACAAATATACGGGCCGGAATTTTTAAAACAATTTAGTTTCAACCGCTTAAACCCCAAAAGTCTAAAGTACTTCAGGAGTATTTGATCACTTATTCTTACTCTTACATTTAAAAGTAAAAAATACGTATGCTTAGTATTATAGAAAGAAACTAAAAAGCGTAAAATGCTAAATTAAGTCGAGTTTAGCTGTCACATTTTATGTCATGTAAGGAATCACATGGCGTACCATTTCATGTTAATTTGTCATTTACTTGTCATTTCCAATGCATTTCATCCCACAAAGGTTTCATTCGTATAAACATACCCCAATTCAAGTGTGAAATATAATTCCAAATAAGATGTACCTCCTAATCCCGTGATTGCTATTTTGAGGAGATGTAAAATATCGCTGCGACAAAAACAACGAATGCGAAAAACCGGGAAAACATCTACAGAGAATGCGACAGCAAATTGAATTAACGCATTTTAACAAATTGAGCCCTTCCACGCCAGCAGAAAATTATCACAATTTAGTTTATTGATTTATTAGAAAAAACACCCACATGTGTCGACATTATGGTGTAAAATATAAGTAAATTAGGTTCCATCTGCTACACTTGATATTTTTGGCGTCCTTTTTTCTTACAAAACACAAGTATATAATCTTTATTTACCAACACCCTTGAAATCATCCTCTTCTTCAAAAGCTTTTCGCTTCAGTGGAGAATCTCTTGAGGTCGCCATTCATCTAAATGACATTTTCCTCTTAATTAAAAAACCATGTGTGACTGATTATGTCTATGAAAGACAGGTTTCCTTCAATCAACTCGTCAATAATCATTATTTAAAGTGCGTTTCTCTGAAAAGTCCGGATCACTTCAGTAGCCGGTGTTGATCGGCAAAGTTGGCTTCAATTTCAAGCTCACTGAGACTGTTCAGTACACATTCTGGGAAAACTGGAAAACAAGGCTTTTCTCCAATACACATGAAGGTATGAATTATAACTTTAAAGCACTTTGATCAAGGTTCAAAACGCAAAATACAGTTATTGCATCAAAAGAAAGAAAGTTGCGCATTTACATCGGTGGAAGAGAACTTGTTTCGAAACTCTTAGAGAAACACTTAGTAATGGTCTAGATCCATGCACATCTTTATCTCCTAATATTTGAGCGTTCACGGCAGACGTTTGATGAACTGCATATCAAAAAATTACTTAGCAGTTTAAGGTTAACTTCCTCGCTAAGCGAAGGGCTACCGTCGAATGGTTTACAGCGGCCTTAAGGACGCCTATTGTTTCCTTTACATTCAGTATTTTTGATAGAGTGCTTTTCACTTAAGTGTCGAAAATAATTCACAGTTGCTTTGGTTCTGCATCGCTTCGTTAAGTGATTGGTTAAAAACTCGCGCTATTTTTCCATTCAATCACGAATAAAGACAAAACGAATCGTGACTCGCTTACCCGCGGTTTCCCGCGCTCGGCGCCAGCTACCAGCCATTGCTTTTCGGAGTTCTGATAGATTCAATGAATGTGTCTGCGTGCTTTTGATTGGCTAGAGTGTCATGACGGTTTTGGTCTTATGATACTCTGCAGGAAACACTGCGTTAACATGATAATTCAAAATGAAATTAAAACAACATTATTTGCTTCATTCATTCATTCATTCATTCATTCATTTCATTCGTGTTTTGTTCACACTTCAGAAGAGAAAACAAAGACCAACAAGGAAGAAAATAACACAACAACAAAAAAATGCATATTAAACGATGCATACAAACTCAGTTTTTCTCAATTTTGGACTTATTTATTATTTATTTGAAGCAATGACTGAACACGTGAACAGCTATAACACGTGTCTTGTGTTCTTCTTGAGGTTACGATGGCAGGATCCAGAGTTCGTAGTAGGCGTTCTACGGAGGGACCTAACTTTTCGAAGAGGGTATGTTACTAGAAATCTCTCCATCACTTTAATATATATACCTGTAAAATACATACATACGCTGTAAAATGCTAAAATCCAAGTGTGATCAAAATCTAACTTCTCTTTACAGCGTTAATACATTATCAAGTGGACGGGTGGAAGTAATAAAAAAATCATCAACCAGAGAAAACTGTTCCTAACAGTGCCCCATAAAGTTTTACTCAATAGCTTTCATTTGAATGATGACAAACTAGGGTTTCATTCAGACTTGAAAGTTAGAACCACTCAGAACCTTTTGCAGCATAATAAACAGAGCTTCGTAAGCTTCACTTGAGTTTAGAACCACCTTGTACAGCGTAATGAGCAATTCCACAAGACAGTGCGAATTTGGTCTGTAATGAATCATATAGGTATATAACACTTTGAATTCTGCTTCAAGGTTAGCCACTCGTATAATTACAGACCGAATTAATACCAAATCAACTTCATAACTATAGTTTATTTAATTGAATTTGCAACAATTAAGAAAAGACGCTGATGTTTCATTTATCAACTGATGTTCACAGATGGAGGATTAAATAATGAAAATGTCAAAATGACAAAAAGCTAAAATTGAATTACAGTTGTTTTCAGCGTCCTGTGTTTTCCAGATGTATTAATCAAAATGTGGCATGCTTTGCTACATTACTTAAAGGTTTACCAACATTAGGCGTTTAATTGCGTTCCAAAGGAAAATTTATACTCGCAATTTGCTTTACGTTTTCTTTGGTTATTGATGAGTTTCTGACTGATTTAGGTGTAAATAGCAACACAATGGCGCAATGTATACTCTCGCTTTTATTGTTCCTCTATTAAATTTTCCTGCTCTAAACGTTTTGCTCTATGGACACTTTTGTATATTTTTAGGTCTTGGCGAGGTTAAAATCTCTGAATTCAGCTCATTCAATTGTTTTTTTTTTAAGGATCTAAGATGCATCTTCTGAGGGCGCCTTGAATAAGATTGTGTGGGAGTCATTGGGAGTGACTGTCAGAGACAGCTGTGGACAAGGAAAGCAGGCGCTCCCTTGTAGCAAGGTAAATTTACATATGATATTGGAGCTCACGATTTTGTTGAAAGGAAGTTTTAATATGACTTCTTTTAAATATACTTTGCAAGTTTATTCACTTTCATTTTCTCACTTATTTCATTATACATCCTTTCACACATTCATGAAATTAAATCTTAATAATAAGCCGATGGTTGTTTTACAGGCATAATGCAATGAAATGAGCAGATTACATTATGAAGCAAAACATGTGGCCAATTTTTAATTATTGACTTTTACATAATTTTAAACTTAACAGTTTGTCATCTGACACCCTGCGCTCGCGATTTACGATAAAAAAAGTAGTTTAGATTATAACTGAGAGATGATATCGGCGAAATTAACTGGTAACTTAGAAATGAAGTGAAATTTTAACTCATAGCTGAAAAGCATCCGAAGAGTAAACTGATAACTGGTATTTCAGGAACTCTATTCAACCCTATACTAAAAAGACATTTCTTCTCTTGGTCTGTTGTGATTAGTTTTCAACCAGAATGTCCTCGACAGTAAAGCCTATTGAGAATCTCCCTTAAATACGGTGTTGAATAAATATATATATTTCTTAATGGTCCATAAATAAAGGATAATCTAGGACAAGGATTTCTTCGTACAATCCTGTTCCACAGACCGTGACAACTTCGAATTCTAATAATTTTATAATTTTTGGTTTTCACTGCTCCCACAATCTGGATGTTGCCACGGGCTACGAAGTCACGTGATTAATGTAGCAAGTACCACCAGATGTTTATTTAAACCTCTGGCATCTCATATTACGAAACTGAAAATATATTTCAGAAAGTTCATCATAGGGCACAAGAAATTTTTCACCTAGAACATCCTCTCTTGTTATGGATTAAATCTTTCAAACGTATTGCATGGCAAACACGCAATACTTCAGCTGCTTAAAATTGTTAAGAATATTGCAGAGCAACTGCAGAATAACCTGCCACAATTATTCTCGATTCTTCTTGCGCACATTCTTTTAAAGATTTAAAAATGCGCACTAATTAATGTAATCAAGTGGCTGGGTATTCTGCAGTTAAGCCAAATTTGCTTGCCAAAGAAAGGAATAGAATTATTGAACCTCAAAGTGGTAGTGTGAAGTACTGACTGCTGGTCAGTTTTCACTTGTCTTATTTGAAAAGACTTGCACAATGGACCAAATTATGATCAATCCAAAGATGAAAGCAGGGGTGAAGATACCTCGAAGGCATTTGAAACCAGTTCTACGGGATCCTGATAAGATTACAAAGTTAAATACAGCAAAGCAAACGATCAATCCAAACAGAACAAAAAGATTCTTCGTAAAACTATATGCTCGACAACTGTCCCGCTTTAATATACCACGAGTTGACATCTCACCTAATCCAAAGTGCATTACACACTTTGAATTAACTTGAACACTTGCAAAGCCATCAAAGCCGAGAAATGCACGCCTCGTCTGCAAGGAATTGTATTTCGTTGCAATGGAAACAACATGCGAGAGACCATTGATTTCTAAAGACACATGCACACCAGTTTCATGGTCATGTACTTGAGGGATCGCCACTTTATTTCCAGGTGCGACAAAAACATACGCCAGTCTCGTCTGCTTCTGCTTCAACTTAGTTGTGATGTTGAGAAAGTGGGTCTTTCTAAGTCCACTCTCTGCTCGATTTTCAGTGTGTTGTGACTGTATAACGCTGTGTCTTCTATGCGAGTCGCCCAAGAGAACTAAATACTTTTCGCCATACAAAGTAATTGAGCCACATGCTTCTCCATCTCTGTCTTCTTGAAGCTCAAAGGGCGAATCTTTGTTATGAAAAACGTTCCGACGTATCGAGATGGGCTTCCCACTCTTGTCTCAATATGATCAACTACTAGAAGAACCCCAGGTCTTAACAGAAGAAGAGCACGATAAACACTTGTAAGTCCAAAGGAAGAATTGTACCATCCAGACATTTCGCCACTCATGAAAACAACTTCGTCAGATTGCGAGGAAGCAACAATACCAGCGTTAACAAACCATATTTTTTCATCTTTGTAATTCAGCCATTTTCCACATTCTCCAATTTGGCCCTCAAAAGGCCCAGAACAAGTCGACTTGGTTGTGGGTCCAAATAAGAGTACATTATTGAGCCACGTATATTTTGGTCCATAAAGGGCCTCGGTGATGAAAGGAACTCCATTGGGTGCAAATACAAAAGAACCTTGGTCTGGGTGTTCATGGCCTGGATTGAAATTACGCCATCCTGATATCCAGTCATAAGGTTTTCGTCTAACAATTCCGTTTACTGCCCTGCCATGCAGAACGCTGGACTTGAACGAGAGGAAGGTACTGCTCTGCCCATCTTTATCTAAAGTGCCACCACCGTAAGTAACGACACCCCAGTCTTCGAAAATATGTAGTTGAGGCATGTATGGATTGGGTGGTTCTTTCTCGGGAATGCTTGCGTCGAAGAATAAGAATTCAGTGTGAAGTGTGCAGAAACGATGCCCGAAGCTACCCCTCATTTCCGGATCTTCCAATCGTAACCTACGAATATTACTTGCCAGCCAGTTTCCATAACCATTTCTCATGACAAAATTATCCAAGAAAACGAGTTGACTTTCGGGACCGTAAAACCAATTGGAGTTTGAATCAGCAATGCCGACCGTCTCCGTAAAACCTGGAAGAATGGTGCGGTAAAGGAACCAAAAGTGTTGCCGCAACCAAATGTTGTTTGTCAGATCAAGACCAAGGTGTCTCTTGGCCAAGAAAATGTATTGAGTCAAAGACCTTGACGTATACGAACCGTAAGCAACTCCTTCCTCCATTGAACCATCTACGACATGGCTTAGCAGAAACATCGTTCTGTTGAGCATGAGATGAGCTCTTTCCTTCCAAATTGTCGCATCTTTGTTGTGGTTTTCAACGACTAAGGCACCAGTGAAAAAAGCGACGTAATTAGTTGCAACGTGGTTTTGAATATACTGTGTGCCCCAAGAAAGCTTAAATGATCTTTCGTAAAGCTCCTTGCTAACCTCTGACACCTTTTGAAGGACTTTTGATCGGAGAGTGTCATTTAGATGATCGTACATAAAGTCGTAAGCCGTTGCTACAGCAACCAAGCTATGCGCCACTGGAACATCATCTACCATGGAAGTGCGTACACGCCAGTTGGGTAAGGAAACAAAGGCGTCAAAGAATTGCATGGCAACATATCTTGCTAAGAGATCCTTGTCGTTCAAAACACAGTACATTGCGAGAGCTCCAAAGTTATTTCCATGATCTTCGTTCCACCTGCTGGCGAATTTGTCCCAATCACGTGGAGGAAGAAACCGCGAAGGTTCTTTCTTCATTTCCGTGGCAGCTTCCTTCAAGCGAACGTAAATGTCGCGATGGGTTGTTAGCGCTTGTTGTTGTAAACGACTGATATCTCTTGAAGAAAAATACAAATTGGGATGAATGGCTTCTTTTCCCAGTGCCAGGAGTAGTCCATGTAGCAAGAGGATCCATTTTAAGAGCTGACTTACGGTCGCCATATCTTCAATATTTTTCGATAACACTGTTTAAGAAAAAGGAATTTGCAACTGATTAATGCACTCTTTTCGTGTAACTTTATGGTATCTCCCATGGGTTCTATTTCGATTTTAAAGACAGGTGCAAAAATAATTCATAAATGTTACTTTTGCTATGGCTAAAATCAGTTATAAAACCATTTTTTTTCTGGATTTGTAAGTAAAGATATTTTACCTCGCTGAGCGTTTATCGCAAAAGCGGCAATATCATTTGATAGACGCTTAAATTGATAGAATTGATAAACCTAGAAGGGAAATTACACAATCTCGGCTTTGTTTCATTCATTCGCTATTTGTTTACTTTTTTAGCGCGGGCAATTTTTGTCCATTTTCTAAATCAAAACATATTCTTTTACGTCTTTTACGCAACTGTATTTTTCTTATTTCACGCTTGACTTTGAAATAAGGTTGTAATGTCAAAGGAACAATCAAAGAATACGCTAAAACCGATTGACTACGTTTATAAAGGTCGAAAAAGCCAACATCATAGTAAAACATAGCAGCAAAAGAATAATAAAAGAAAATAACAAAAGTGTATTAAAAAACCATATTTCCAATGGTATTAAAAGCAAAGAAAGAAATCATTACGCTAAGCTGTAAGATAAAAGCACGGAAACAAGACTGTTGTTTCCTCTTACCTTAACTTTCTTAGTTCCTCTCTTGCTGTTGCTAACGATGGAAGTTATTTACGCGTATTTTGCTGTGGTCTGTGTGGGATGGCCGCTTAAATAAACTTATTTCCATGGAGTGCTTATTTACTCTAGTATTTGCTTGAAAGCCAAACAGTGAGAGTCTTAAAGAACAATTCAGAAACCATCTCGGATTGAAAGCTTCAGCATGTCACGAAAATGGACCCAAAACAGTACCACAAGCAACTAAACAACATCATTCGCTTTAACATTAAATCAATTAAAAAACTTTGAAGAAAATAGTAATAAAAGTGTGTCCCTGTTTGGAGGTGGTCATCCCGACCGGCTGTACAAACGTGCACCAAAACTTTAACGACAGCTTTTTATGTAAAACAGGGCACAATATTCACTTTTATTCTCTTGATTCGTTTGTAGATAAAGGATGAAAGGACTTTCATTTAAACAGGGGTTCTTTGTTTCTGTGTGTAGTTTCTACGCCATTTTAGGAAGTTAGGAAATCGGGAATATTTTAGGTACCTCGAAACTCCTGAGAAAGCTTAAAAGAGCAATTAAATCTGTGTTTGCCGATTAAAGTGCAGCGTTACAAAATGATTTCTTAGCATTCTCCGCGTTGCCCGAGTAATGAATTGTGAGTTTTGCCGAACCTAACATAAATCAAATTAGCCTCATAACATGTTAGACATCATCCAACTAGGCAACCATTCACCCTTTTGGCTCTCTTTCGATTCAGTTCTGGACCTTCGACCAGATATAAAATATAGGGCCGTTGTAACCTGATTCCTTTTCAATTCTAGAAACCACTGAAGAAAAAAAATGGAGAAATAAAAGACATACCCCATGATAATACGAACATTTCCGCGAAGATTAAACAAGGTAGGGAAACCTGAAGTCCTTGGTTCGTGACGCGTTCGACATCTATTCCGCTTCA
>JAHPZR010004978.1:2500-5000 GCA_019787425.1 Platygyra sinensis
AGATACTGTGCCGACTAGGGACACCATTGTTCCGCCAGCTCCAGAGGAGCTTAGCGATCACAGGAAAAGACAAGTGAGATTTCCTCGTGTTTTTAGTCCTGTATTTATGTACTAGTAGCTTCGTTCCTAGTGATCAATGCCAGCTAGCTACTTACCTGTGCCATCCTTTTTACGTATCTATATTTGTACATTAGCTTTTATTCCTGCTTTTTATACTTTATCTATGATAGATTATCTTAGCTTAATCTCCCTCCTGAATTTTGTGGCTTCTATGTTTTTGAAACTTACATGTCTCATGTATCTCCATTTATCACACGGTTATACTGCATTGTCAATTAAGCCTAATTAGAAATGTTTTGTGTTTTATTGATTTTCCTGGTGGTGTGGATGGTAATTTGTTCAAATCTTTTACTTCAAAAAGTTGGGCATGTTATTATGAAGTTGAACTTTGGGTTGTGTTTATTATATGCAAAATGTTCTTTTTAAATATTCTGGAACTGACATTGGAAATTTTCACTTGAGCTGAAAGTGATGCTCTGTCTGAGGTAAACACGAAAAAAAAACAAAGAAAACCAAATATTCACTGTAGTTTACTTGATTCTACTGCGACTGTATTTCTCGAATAGTGCAATAATTTTCAAAATATTCTAAAAAAATTAATTAATTGTTTACATCTAGGCTATGTTGAAGATTTGAAGGAACTTCTGTTTACCTTGACCAAACCTGAGATGGCTGAACTATACAGCAGATATCCCCCAAAGGCTCCAGAGCCACTCAGTGCACAGTTCATTGATTACATCGATAAGCAATCAGCGGTCAAAGCATACACAGAGAGATGTGGGAAAATGAGGACTATTCAACTTTTTTCCAACAGATATCTTTTTGTCACCTTTGGGGTGTTGCTTTGTACTTATCTTTGCAAGTCATAACAGCCCCCACACAAACTTATTAAAGAAGGCCATTCTGGCAGGGGATTGTTAGGAGTGCAATGTCACCACAATCTTGACATTTCCCATATTCTGCTAATAGACCAGCCACTTTGTTTTAAAGGATCACTATGTCCTGGAAGTGTTTTAAATCTACATCAATCTCTCTTTCAAAAAGGAAAAAAACACATGACAACAGATCACAGGTTAGAAACAACCTGACTAACAAATTTGTTTACAAATTCTTGTGCAGGTGCTGAGAAGGATATTCTGAAACAAGATGCTGCCACTGCAGTTGAAACAGAGACATTCACTGGTTCTAGAGCAACTAGAATCCATCCCCACCCCACGCTTCCAAGTCTCGACTGTTGGGCATTTTTGTCTTTGCATGTGGGGCATGGTTCAATTAACCCAAGCTAAATAATGCAATTTGTAATATGAGTGCTACTGTCATGTGAACATTCACATAATTTAGAAGCTTTTATTTTAAAGTAATATTTATTGGCCGACTAAAACACAAAACCAGCGCTTATATTGTGTCCCAACTATCTCTTCAAATTGTTAGTCCAATAAGAGTATGGGCAGTTAAGATTTGTAAATAAAACAAAGTTTCAGCTTTAAAACCACACAAAGCTTGTAAAAGTCCTTGATTTCTGCTTCACTATGCAACAGACAGAGCACAGAATGAAACATTAGGTTTATTTTGCATGTCTTGGTCCAGCACCAGAGTACAGTAAATAAATAATCTAAGAGCCATATAAAGCCATACTTGTCCAATACTCTGACAAATTTATGCATAGCATTGTACTGTATTCTATGGTATTGCGTCATTCTCTATTGTATTGCATTGTTAATCTATTATGTGGATATAATACAATACAATGCTATGCATAAATTTGTCGGAGTATTGGACAACCCTCAGACATTGTGGTTAGACTGGGGCCAAAACAAAAACCTGCCAAAAAAAACCCATAGGGAAAAAATGACAGGAAATCTGGGTAGGAATAAGGCCCAAGCTCTGCAGCCCATCCTATGAGGTAAAACAACAACAACAACAAAGAAATTAGAGAAAGTGGTGTCAGCCTAGAAGTATTGCCCACATACAATCCCAAGCTTAAATACACACATGCCGTTACCTATGATGCAACTACATTAAAGGGCCCTGGCCCACGGCCTGCTGCTCCCATGCCGTAGAAATATTGAAATTCAGGCTAATTCGTAGCGACTCAATTGACCGAAATTTCATCTATCTGAGTATGTTCAAATAGCTGAAGAGCCTCAGTTTATCAATATGTTAAGATGAATTATATTATGGCAGCATTGGCTTGTTGAATTTTTTAAGCAACCAAGTTTGCCAAATGTCCACACCACAATACCATGGGATGATAGCTAGGACAGTACAGAATACTTTGGGTTTGATTCCAGGGCTGTAGCTAGTCACAGGCAACCCGAGGCACTTGCCTTATTCATTTTTCTTTTTGTTGTTTACAGTCATCATAAATTCCCTAACAGAACATAGAAATTTCCTCATTCATAATAATAATTATTATTCTCATGCACATTGCTGTAGTCAT
>JAHPZR010004978.1:10000-12500 GCA_019787425.1 Platygyra sinensis
GGCGATCATTAAAACTCACAGGAGGCCAAACAGTATACAGAAAACCTCACCTCAAAGTTACAAAACTCAAATCGAACATCTACCTTTTGCTGGGTTAGCTTAATCGTGTTCTGATCAACTTGGCCCTGGAGCTACGCTTTTAGGCTGGCCTAGATCTATATATTAGAGCATTCACGTGGTCTGTGATCTGTTTTTCTGCCAAATTTCTTGAAACTCCAACGACTGGATCGTTAGAAATCGGCACATTTCTGCTAACGCAATCGGTCTCAATTTTTTCGATCAACTGCGCATGCGTTGGATTAGTTGGTTTCTTTCGGTAACAAACCAAAGTGTAAAATTGCTGCGTTCTTTGCATCGTTACCTTTTCTTACATGTCTTTGTAATATAAGACTAAAGCCATCAATACACCTCGTTCAATTACAGAGAACAATAACACCGATACTGCGGGTGTTCAGTAAATCAGTAGAAGATCGTTCTACTGACGGCATGTTTGTTTTTGAAATCCTTGTGCACGCGCTAAATTGCATCAGCAAAAGCGAGCGCGAAAACTGTGTTCGGCTATGATTCCTCAGTATTGCATTGTGCATAGGTATATAGAAGTAGAACCGAGTAGCACCCATGATATGATAGAAATACTATTTAAATTAATTGTTAAGGTGCCGGTAGTAGGCAATACTGCCGATACACCAAATCCCCCTGGGTTGCTACCCTTTTAAAGGAAATTTGGAAGTCCCCACGGACCAAGGAAAATTTGGCCCCAGTGGGGTTTGAACCCACGACCTGAGCTACGAGGCCAGCACGGGAGCAGGACGGGGTAATTTAGGTAGTGAATTTGCGGTAAGCATTCAAATGATCTAGGTATATAGTAGTAGAACCGCCTAGCATCCGTGATATGATAGAAATACTATTTTCTTTGGTCCGTGGGAACTCCCAAATTTCTTTAAAAGGGTAGCGACCCAGGGAGATTTCGTGTATCGGCAGTATCGCCTACTACCGGCACCTTCACAATTAATTTTAATAGTATTTCTATCATTGCATTGCGCAACCCTACTGTTATCGGACAGTGTGTTATCGGATAGTTTGTTATTGGACAGTTTGATAATGGTGGTGCCCTAATCGCTCAAAGCTGAATGGTATCGTGACTCAAAA
Organism: Platygyra sinensis; assembly: GCA_019787425.1. NCBI lineage: Eukaryota > Metazoa > Cnidaria > Anthozoa > Scleractinia > Merulinidae > Platygyra > Platygyra sinensis. The sequence goes on from JAHPZR010004978.1 coordinate 11,150, forward strand.
ATCCGATTGAGCCACCTTAAACGTACATTTGGATTGGGCATGACTCTCATAGTGTGAGGACGTGTCACTCCGTGCTCTGCTCCAAAAATTCTAAAACCTGGCGAGTATGAGTAAAAATTTACGGTCACGGAAAGGAACAGCGAATTTACAAGAAGAAATGTCGACTGATAGCAATTTCGACGAACTAACCCGACTCGTCAAGAGTTTGGCGGTGAAAATCGATAAGCTTGATTCAGACAGCCAAAGCCGCCATGATGTCTTGTGCTTTAAACTGCAGAAACTCGAGTCTAAAGCAGCTAATCTGTCGGGTGAGATTAACGACTTAAAGCAAGGACTTGAATTTATTAATAGAGAAGTTGAGACGGTAAAGGAGACATTGAGTAATAAGGTGGACACTGCTCGGGTTGCCTTTTTGGAAAGAAAGCTCGATGACCTTGAGAACCGGTCGAAAAGGAACAATATTGTTATATGGAACGTTCTCGAAGGTGCGGAGAAAGACTCCTCCTGTCGAGTCATCGTAAGTAATATCCTAAACAATCACATGCAGCTGGAAGGCGATCTGGAAGTAATGCGTGCTCATCGAACAAACATAAGAAGGCAAAGTACCACCTAGGACACTGCTTCACCTCTTCCTAGACCCATCCACGTGGAGAGGCATATTAACGAAATTCGCTCCCGAGAAGAAGTGGACTTTGCTTACATTCCTTGGAGTGTCCCTGCACGTATTCTCTTCAAAGATAAAGATTCACCGAAACTGAAGTATTTCTTCTTGCTAGACCACTGAACTTGTATCTTTTTATGTTTTTCCTTACTATGCCGTGGTATGTTTGGTAGTATATTTATGGGCCTTATTTTACAAATTGTAATGAGAATATTATTTGTTTTAAAACCGATAAATAATCTGGGATATACCTATTTGGAAAGAAAGAAAAGGCTTATTATGTTTAGAACCGGTCACGGCTGTTAGGGTAAAGGATGCGAGACTCCTTCACTAAAATCTTCGTCAATGTGTTCTCGAAAATTTTTCACACCGAAATATTATATTTGTGTTTTTATATGTTTGTGTTTCTGTGTTTTGTACGATGCAAATCCTTCTTGACTATTATCTATGTTATATTAACTATTAGCAGCCCGCCACAAATTTCTCCCCTCTCGATCATTATTTGCATGGTGTAGAAAACAAAACGCGAATATTATTTTTCTTCAAGAAATGCATTCCACACGCGATAGAGAGAAACAATGGAAAGCTGAATGGGGCGCACCATTAGAACTCGCCCATGGGAGCAGTAATGCCAGAGGTGTTGCGATATTATTACGAAATGGCTTTGATTGTAATATAAAACAAAGCTAC
>JAHPZR010004978.1:20000-43701 GCA_019787425.1 Platygyra sinensis
GAGCCACTAAACATTGAGCCTGGGTATTTTTGCGAGTTGAACGCAGCTGTGATGGACAAAAAAGTGTTGAACGACAGAAACAGGAAGTCAACAAAAAGTTTCAAGTACAGGCGAAACCAGTTACACAATCAGAAAACTTCCCAAACCCTTTGGAAAGAAGCTAAAGAAGGAAAAACCTATGAAACATCAGTTGGATTGAACTTAGATTTGAATGCCGCTCAGCCTTCACCAACAGCCTTTGACATTGAACATATCTTAGACACTATTTCACCCAATGAGTTACGAGAGTATGAAAAAATGGTACCACCTTATACACCAAGACCCAATCCAGAAACACTAACTTATGACGCTACTAAATCTTACTCTTTTATTATTTTTGACACCGAAACTACCTGCACTGGAAAACACGCGGAGATCTGTCAACTATCTGCAATCAATGAAACCAACCTAACAATTTTCTCAAGGTACATTTTACCAAAAAGTGACACTAGTCCTGGAGCCACACGAGTCAACAAACTTACCATCAAAAATATCAATGGGAATAGGCAATTATTTAAAGAAAACAAACCAGTTCAAACAGTATCTCTTGATGAAGCGCTACAGGAGTTTCTGGCCTTCCTTGTTGATTCACATCAGAAAGACTTTTGCACAATTTTAATAGGACACAATTCATCCACATTTGACACTCCAATTCTTCTTCGGAAAAGCGACACAACCTTCCACTGCAGACTCAAAGATTTAAACGTTCACTTTGCTGACAGTCACATTCTTGTCAAGGATCTACTGCAACAAAAACACCCGGCTCTTCAACTCCCATCAGGACAGCTCTGCAAGTCAAACCAATCCTCACTGTACTCGCACCTTTTCAAAGAAGACTTCGAAGCCCACGACGCACTGGAAGATGCTGTAGCACTGCAAAAAATCATCTTTATGTCCCCTCTTCAATTAAGCGAAGAAAAGATAGTAAATTGTTCAGCAGTGATTAGTATTTCACAAGCACTTGACAACCTGACATACTTGGATCGGCGCCACGAACTGCTTCAGACATTCAACCCCACTGAAAAAATTGGAATAACACAGTCGATGGCCCAGAATATTGCTGGAACTGGATTATCCTATGGCAATCTCAGGGACTTGTACTTAAAGGGTTTGCTGGCAATCCTTGGTATGCCTTCCAGTCAGTGTTCGTCAAAGAGGCCTCGTGTTACCCGTACAAAGCGAATACTTGCTGCCATATTGAACCACTTTAACGAAACAACATCTCGCGAAGAATGACCACTCCAGTCCAGTTGTATATATCGGTAAGTTACAGCTCTGTTTTTGGTCAGTAATGTAAGTTTAACCAGGATGATTTTCTTAACCAGGATAATTTTCTAACATTCAATTCGTTAAGCATTTTTGGACTATGAAATCTTCTGAAATCACGTTTGATGCGTTTGCTTCTGTAAACCTCCGCGCAAACCTACGCCAACTGACCCATCTCGTCGTGATAAACACTGAATGGTGAGCAAAATTATCCAGAGTATGTCAGTAAGTCAGACCTTCGCAGTCTGCGAATCTGGTGATGATCGCATTACATTTCGAACCCGAAATCAACACATCCGAACACGTATGACAACACATCCAAGATCCGCGTGGAATCGCGGGGATCGCAAGCTTTACTGATCAGCGGATCGCTTTTACGTGTGCGCAAAATGCGATCTTGCAAAGTCGAAATTTTAATTTGCGCGTAGAACGCGCGCTGAAAAATACTTAACCACGAAGCTAATATCTCAAAAACCGATCCGGTGACCCTACTTTTTTAATGCAAAAACTTATTCAACAACAAAAGCGAATGAATGTGCGAAATTATAAAAAAAACTGTGGAGTGGAATTTTACCAATCTTGAAATTTCCATTTTTTTTCAATTTAAGCAAAATCTACTCCACTTAATTTTTTCTCATTTTGCCTGTTTCTTCTTCTGTGTGTAATAAAAAGATTTTAAAAAAAAATATGGGGTCACCGGCTTAGTTTTTAAGATAAATGCAACTGATGGCAAAAAGTGGGTCAAGTTTGTTGCTATGTAACAAGACATTGCAACCTTAATTTATGACTTAAACACAACGAAAGGTACATTTAAGAGTTACCTTAAAAGAATTGCACGGCCATTCAAAACAGTACAGTTTCAAGCCTGAAAAATCGCGCCTAGTTCTAAAAGTCTCAAAAAAAAACAAAAAACTGTATTGAGCCACCTTAATAAACTTACCACGTAATTACGGAACATACAATAAACGGCGAATCATAAAGCCTAAAAGCGGTGAAGAAACTAGACTCAAATCTCCAAAAACAGCAGCAAGGCTGACCTAAAATCTCAAACCCAACAAGAGAACACTGCAAAGATGAAAATCTGGAAAATTACAACAGCGAAGTTCAAATGCACGGCGAGCACATTCTGGGCCATGATTGGCTAATTATAATCACTTGAGATTAAGCGCGCGAAACTGCGCGCGGACAAAACTGGGAGGTGAGTTCAGAGTTCGTAAAGTTCAAAACATCCTCCACGCAAATTTTTTCATGTTTATATTATTAATAAGTAATCATACGGTTTTTCTCGTTCAATTTGGAATTAATTTGCACTTGTGAGTTTTTCAAAAAGCTGAAATTGCACTCGCCGAAGCGGCTCGTGCAATTTCAACTTTTTGAAAAACTCACTCATGCAAATTAATTCCAAATTGAACTCGAAACCGTATGATTACCTATACAAATAGAAACGATCTACTAAATTATTTTATAACTCTTGGTAAACTATGTATATGGGAGTGTAGAAGAAATAAATCAATCCCAAAGTTTAATATCTTTCTAACGAAAGTACAGGCTAAGCAACAGACTGAAAAACTTATTGCCTCAAAAAATAAGAAGCTTCGAGATATTTGGAAAAGATGGGAACCATTATTATGATGCATATATAATTGGGTTTTTCGAACCCGTTGCAGTTTTTCTGTGACCTTGCGCGGAGAAAGTTTGTGGCTGGCTCATTCAAAATCTGTATTACCTATTTTTTTTTGTTTTGTTTTGTTATTTAATTAACTAAAGCTCTAAACTTAATTGAAGTATCTGCATTGGGTCTGTGAGGTGTTGTGTTGTCTACCTCTCTGAATTTGTAACTCCCTTGCCTGGTGTAATTAGTGTAAGTATTCTTTTGATAGAGTGAGGGGTAAGCTAATTAAAAAAAAAAAAAGACGTTGTAAGTAGGGTACGTATTATATTGTTTGTACGGTTAGGTAATTATGAGTCAATATTGTAAGTAGAGCAGATGTTATATAGTCTGTACTAGTAATTAGGGGTAGTACTGTAAGTAATGTATGCTTTGTTAATATTGTAATAACTGTTAGTGTTGTACCTGCCAATAAAAAAATAATAATTAAAAAAAAAAAAAAAAACCTTAAACGTACATTTATTTTGCCAGAAGATTTAAATGCATTTAGGTAAACAGTAAATATGTTGTGTATTTGTGGTTTTGTTTAGGCTCATTAAATGGGCATTTAAGTGGATAAATTTAACTTTTCAGTACTTGAAACCATAAAATCACTATATTATTGGACACTTCACTGGAAAGTTATGTTAGTGTTATGTGAGCCAGTTAGACCAAATGAGACACGCTGCGTGAAATGACTAATTTCGTGAATTTACGTGGCCGTGAAATTCCTGGACACTCGGCGTGTCCTAGATCAGAACGTGACGTTTCAAGAAACGTGACTGGTCGGAGAGTGCCATTTTCCCGATACATACGCTGTGGCGTGTCAGGAAAAATCATGGCCTGGGTACGTCATGTACGGTGTAATCAGCCTAATAATTTGACGGAGCTCATTCCTCTTTACCCGAAAACTAAAATTTTCGGACTTGCATTTCGTTTGGTCGTTTCAGAATGTTCAAGTCAACAAGGTGCGAAGATCTACACTGAACTTACACCATTTTGTTAATGCCATCGAATGTATTCTGTTCAGAATCTTGCATGGAGGCATAAGTCTTAAAATCCATATCAGTCTGATCTTTACTATACACACACTGTAGCTCTTTTCACTGACATTATGCATCTTTACAATACTTTACAGATCGCGGAAAGGCATCTGCGCTTCCCTAATCCAGAGTGTAATTGTAAAGAAAAGAAAACAAGCAAACAACAAAACTAACAACAGCAATAACAAAATGCTAACTGAATAGCATTTTTTATCACTTCGGAAAAGAGTGGCTGAGGGAGAATTACATTTTACGAATTACATTTTATGGCATGTACCCGCAGATGGCGTAGTGCGCGCCCAGAAACGCAAACGTCTTACTTACTGGGGAGGTTACAGGAAGAAAATGTAACGGACACCGTACAAGTTTTCAAAAAAGATCAATAACTTTTAAAAAAAAACGTGGTTACCCCTACATCTTTTGTTGTGAAATGGAAGCGGCAAGCCTATTCGACATGTGATTAGTTTCTGGTTGTGAGCAGAAGGTATTTGGACTGTATTTTAGCTGAACCAGAGGAAGGCTGTCAGAGACGTTAAAAGCGTTTTGCAACGATTTTCTCATTAAAAACGTACCAAAAATAATTTTAATGTTACCATTTGCCATGTAGTTTAAAGATCTTTTTAAATGTGTTTGCCTATCTGCATGTAAAGGCGAATTCTAAGGAAATCTGTGAGGAAATATCGTTTCCCGTTTTTTTTTTCAGAAAAATGCTGATGCCAGCAATTTTGTTGAGATTCAAGGCTAATTATCTCGAAAAAAATGCGTGGCTACCTCAATTTTTCTTTGTGGATCCCAATAGCCTTTGCAAAGATCTACTTTTTGTGCGTGGTCCTAACTTGGCGCAAAAACCTTTGTATTTATTAGGCACCGTCCTTCAAAGGGCACTGTTAGGATTAGAACAATGGGTTGGGAACATTGCAAGGCAGTTGACCCCTGAGAAAGGGAGCCTCTGGTTGGTATGGGACTTTGTTGTCCATCTACTAATTCCTCACTTCAAATTTCATTTTTCCAGACCCATCAAATCTTCAACATTTCATATTTTGCTAAATTTGACGTATCCTTTAAGAAAAAAAAATCTATTTCCTAAAATTCTCAAAAATCACTCCAAAATGTACACAAAACTAATATTTAACAATTATCCTGCGAAATCGCGCGGAATATCGTCTGATACTTAGCCGACGAGGCCGTAGGCCTAGTCGGCTAAAATCAGACGATATTCCGCAAGCTTGAGCAGGATAATTGTTTTATTATTCAACAAATTGATGACAAAATTGATTTCCAAGCTCGTAACATTTTTAAACCTTTCTGTCAACATTTTTTCACTTCACTTTTTCTTCCCACGTACGAAGCTACGTATAGCGCCGGATATCCGTCACCTACGGATGACAGATATCGAGAGCATCATGACCATATTTGGATAGTGTTACATTTGTTGAATAATAATAATAACTGTTATGACGTTTTACAACCGCCTTAAGTACAGATGAAGGTGCTCAAAACGAATTAGAAGTTCCAGTGAAACAATTCTCTCTTAAATAATTAAGTAATTCTCGATTAGTAATTCTCAAGGTATTAACCTCAGTTTGATTAGGTTTTGCTCAAGAATGCTTTCAAGGATATCTCAAAGTCACAAAACTTTGCGATCCCGCTCGCGATGGAAGTCAGCTACTTCACCTAAGAATTGATCCCTGCTCTGATGCAATGTGTTTGCATGTTGGAATCAATTTAAAACGAACAAGGAATACAAAGGTTTTGTTTTTGGTAAACAGCTACGCAACACACAAAGAACTTTGCTGGTAAAGAGGGTGGTAAAGGGGGGTCGAGATCACATTTCGCGGAAAATAAATTGATCCTTTCATAATTCAAGGGAAATTAGATCGGCATTTAAGTTTTCACGAAAAAATCAGTGAAGTTTGAAAGTTACTCCTAAGCAGAGCCTTGTTAGATGCCATTCACTCCTTGCTCTGAGCGCAGCAAAAAGAAATCTGAACAAGAAAATTCTGCAGAGCTTTAAACAACCTGCCAGCCATCAAGCCTTCCTACCTGAAGACCACCTCGGTTTTCAGCAACATAGGTCGGACATTAGTATGTCCTCCCCATAACAGAGGGAAACTATTCGTTAGATTGACGTTAATGCCACAGGTCTTTCTTTTAATAGATCAGAGAATCAATCAAAATGCGAGAATAATTTGACTTATTATACAAAGATTTTTTTAAGTTCTCAAGAAATTCTCATCAACTGAAGTTTTCTTGTGAAATCGTTGACATTTTCGTTCAAAATGTTTTCTTTAAACCTATATTTTGTTTAAGTGTTACTAGAAAGGCTAAATTAGCTCGAAGTTGCTAAAACTAACAAAAGCAAACCAAAACTTCCGCCCACAATTAGGACAGGCCTATCGGCTATCGCCTCGTAGATCTACAGCTACTTTGAGCAAATTCATTTTCAATAATAGGACAGACGAATAAAAATATTACCTTAATTTGTTCAGCAGAACTTCTACATGCAGAGAAAAAGTTCGCATGGCAGAACTCATCATGGGACTCTTTTTACACGAAGAACCTGTGTTAAAAACATTAGAGGATATGGTTTGGCTTTTACGTTTCTTTCTGGGTTTAAACGGCTCAATTGGGCTCCGGAATATTTCTTAGTCGCTTACAATTTCCTGTTTGGTCGTTGATAGCCTGCGAAAACAGTGCCAGTAAGAAGGAACCACTGCGTTTAACTCAAAGGTTTAATATGCGACAAACAGGAATCGATGGCGAGCACATGGAAACAGACATCGTCTCGACGCGCCTGCCGCGGCGCTAGCAACCTCTGGGTATAATGTGAATAACGTAGTTGCGCAGCCATCCTTTTCCGCTCCCAGCCCGAGTGGTGTTTCGCACTGTTTTGTGGCCGGCAGGCTGTGATCCTTGTGGAAATTATTTAATACTAAAAAGTCAGTGAAAAGACCACAAAGCTGATCTTCAATAAAACCCAGCTGGTGTGTGCCTGTTTGCACGATCAATTCGGTAAATGCCACCAGGCCCTCGGGCAATCCGATTCAAAAAATACTCGGGAGAATTCGGTTCATAAACCAACAAATTATTTTGAAGTTGCGTCTGCTAACCTCGCTCAGATACACCGTGGGTAGCACTAGAAGACAGCAGGAGTTCTTCATTTCTATATTTAACTCTTACCTGTTTATCTTTTCGCACACGAGCACACAGAATTTTATTGTTTTTACCGCATGGGATATAAACGTAGAGTATTCATTCACTCCAAGAGGCATATTTGGCCATCATCTTAAACTTGCGCTTGAAGTGGGAAAATCAGTATCGTTATTCCCAATACCTACACACCCGACAAGTAAGATTAACCAGTACGTCCCTCAAAAGTGTCATTGTTAAGTGGCAACGACACTTGAAATAATACTTACAGCGTGCATTTATTGTAATGCTCCCCATGTTCTCCGTGTTTTTATCGAGCTATAAAAGCACTCGTGAAAGTTTGGGAGAACTCAAAAAAGATGTGGAAACACTTGCCGGGGGTTCTTGTTTCCATAGCATTTCTCGTTCTCTCAAAATAACTCGATAGAAACACTGCACATGTTTTCTATTTCTTAAGTAATAATTCTCCCGCCACACCACATTGTCTAACCGGCTCTTCAATAGACCAAATAACGTTATGACCTTACAGATGTTATCTCAATAAAGCAGACTTCTGTTTTTTAAGTAACACCACGAACGAATTCGCTACTCTTTTCTCCCCCAGAAAATACCCCTGTAAGGCCCGCAACAATTAAAACAATTATATAACGGACAAAGAAAGCTGAATAGATAGAGCTGTGTAATTTATAATCGATCGTCTGCACAAAGGAAAACCGCATTGTCCTTCAGGCTCACTAGCTAATGACTTGAAAAGAGTAACTATTGTAGTACATGCAACATGGCTGAGCGACTAGAAACAACAGCTGACAGAAGAGCACAAGATAACGTACAGCCGCAATTACCATATCAATTAATGTCGATCAAATTCAATTTCACTTCATAGATATATGCGATAAAAGGCTCAAGTAATATATCAAACACGAGAGACAGTGTTTCATCGGCATGTCCAAACATCTAAAAGAAGGTTGAAAATACGACGCGCAGCAGAGTATTTTTGACGAGATTCCAGGTGTTTGGATAGGCCCCATGAAACAGTTTCGAGTGTTTGATATATCTTGTAAATCAAAACAAAAACTGAAGAGTAAACGGAGAAGTTATATTGTGAAACTCTTATGCTAATTAAGACAAGCCATCCCAACCTTCTCATGGTTGTGATTTACTTTGTTTTAACTTGATGAATTATTAATGAGTTCAGTGAGAAGTGGTTTTGAAATTGTTTTATGACGCGCTACTACTGATAGTGAGTTACCTTAATTTGCCGATGAAGTACAAGGAACAAATTGCAGGACAAGTGAATGTGACTAACTTGTTCTTGTTCTTTTAAATTGTTATTGTCAAAATTAGACACTGACACTGTTCACTTCTTTTATCGGCCTAGAATTAATTATTGATTATAATACGTCCTTAACTAAATGACCTCAAGTCTGAAATTTTCACAGAAAGTCTTATTCAAACGTCTTGAGAGTGTTTCATCAGTGTTTGCTTGGAAATACTAACCAGTTCCACAGATCAGTTCGTTTTTAAAGATTACCATGTACTTGCCACTTAAGAAATTCATGGCGGAACACTGACAATCTCAAGAAAAAGACCCTTTCAAACGCCCTGAAAGTCCTTTTTGTCTATTAAGAAATGTTAATCGATTCCTTCAATTACTTTGATGTGTAGTATAGAAGAATCTTTTGAGTTTGGGCATGACATCAGTTCGCTATTTCTAATTTCGATTAGGCTCAAATTTTCTAAAATGCCCGTGGCAGTCAGCGAATTGTTACCAAGTAGTCCAACCGAACGAATTCTTTAAAGCGGTATCAGTCCACACGCGCGCCCTCCAACGATTTTTTTCCCATTTCGAAAACTACATTTTGGTGGACGTCAATCAAATTGTATCCATGACAATAACGGCGAGCGGAGTTTCCAGAACAATTATTTCAGTGTCAATTCTCGGAGTATCCGAGTTGCTCTTTCATCTTTACTTGACTCGTCGATAAACAGAAACTGAGAAGTAAGACTTATAAAATCGTTTGAAGCGCCTTTTCATTTGTCTCGCTCATGGTCAATGTTTTGAAGCTGCAAATTTACAAACAGTGTTCAACCACAACAACATGAGAAGAACTAAATATAAATAATAACCTTTGTTACAGAATGAACTACAAAAATCTAACTGCTAATCTCTTGCGGCTTTCATTACCTTTTTATTACTGACAATTCCACTTGCCGAATGGTTCTGCTGATGGTTTGCTTTGCATACAATTTGCCTGTCTGCATGGTATTCCTGAACCACGCTTGAAACTCGTCAGGATAGATCTCTGCATGGATTATGTTTTAGCAAGGCGAATGGGGCGAAAATAATCTACATCCATAACAAGCTGATAAAAAGTCAATCTCCAAATAAAGCGACTTATTTCAGAGGCCAACTCTTTCAGCTACCTTGTATCTTTCGTTTCTTTGACTTTCTCTTTGGCGGGTTGCTTACGGCTCCAGTTTAAGTTGTTTCATATGCCGCCTTCTTCGCAAACGTTTCGCTTGCAAAAAGTGTTTCTGCTATGCAATTCAAAGACAAACCACGTTTTCTGTACATAATAGCCCTCCATTTCAGCGAAATTGCAAATTACTTTGTCATAATAACTGAGCGATTATTCCTGATCCAACGACAATCTAACATGGCCGTGAAACTGGCACGAAATGAACACGACTATTGTCATGGATACATATGATTGACGTCCACCAAAACTTAGTTTTTGAATTGGCAAAAAAATCGTTGAAGGGCGCGTGTGACTGATAACCGCTGTAAACCTTTCAAAGCTTCGGTTAGGAATTTCTATTACTTACGATATGATTCCAAGGACTTTGTTTTTTGGCTTTCTAGTCTAGGAGTAATCTAAGTTTTTAGCACCACCATGAAACTGTCTATTTTGGAGGACGCTTTGTGGAAAGAGGTTTTCCTCGGAACAACGTAGCAATAGAATACTCTCACTGCGTCGAACTTCATAGCTCCCAGAGCGAGAAGCCCAAAGGGCTATAGTAAGATGCGCTCCCGCTGTCTATTTTCCTGAGAAATCGCGGTTTCTTTCCCCAATGTGAAAACTTTGAAATTGGGAATTTCTTGGCCATGACACAAAAACCAGTAGCACTGAGCCATAAAAAAACTCATGCCAAGCAGCTGCCATGCTGGCTTACGAACTACAACAACCTGGTAACCGGGCCTGCATGGCCCCAGCATGCAGTGGGCCTAGAGCCCAGTCCTAATGTACGATACTACATTTCCCCCTTGCTTACAGATAATTCCATGGGGTAGCCTAAAAAGCAAAAATTAAACACGAAAGAAGTCAGTATCTAAAGTCCTTCCTGGTCTGGCAACAGTTATCTAACTTCAGCATTATAGCTGAACGTCCGGGTACTTTTCCTTTAGATAAGTGTCAGTGTCTTTTCGGTGCCTCTCACTCCTCCTTGGTCCCTCTTCCCTGACAAGTGGTAGTGGCAGGCTGACTGGAGGGGCCGCGTCTGTGGGGATGGACTCATTGACTGTCATGCTTCTATCAGTCTGCTCCAAACCAGGTGGCTCATCTTCTCTGCTTCTCGGTGGTGATTCATTGACAGGCTCTGTTGGCCATTCTGAACTGGACCTCCTGTGAGCTTCTGCCATCGATCCAAAGGGAACTTTCTTAAAGTGAGCTGTGGTCCTCGTGCCAGAGCTGCCATCGGGCCTTTTGGCCACCACCCTGGTGCCTTTCCTGTATTGCACCCGCAGTGGTTCTGCTTCGTAGGCAGGTGTGGCCTTGTTAATTGCCTCTCTTCGGGCCACCATGAGTCTCCCACCAGTATGTGAGAGGGTTTGACATACCTCTTGTTGTCCGCATACCCTTTCATTTGCATTTTCTTGTCAAGATCTCTCTGGAACAGTTCTTCAAAGTTATGTTCACGAGGAGTTACTCCAATGGGAAGCCTGGTGCGGAACTTGCGACCAGAATACATCAAATCTGCTGGAGCAACTTTAGTGGTGCAATAAGGTGTCGCTCTGTAGGCACGAAGAAATCTGAGTACCTCTCGCTTGAAATTCGATCCCGTCAACTTGCTTATTTGGTACAGCTTCTTCAGTACTCTCATGAACTGCTCGGCCTCTGCATTGGCTTGCGGATTCAGTGGCGTCTTCCGCTCGTGACGAAAGCCCAAGTACTTGCTAAAGTCACGGAAGTCCTGGCTGTTGAACGGAGGTCCATTGTCACTGCTTACAGAAACCGGTATGCCCAGCAAGGCGAAGGTTTTATCCATCTTCGGTATCACCGCCTTGGCACTAGTGGAGGTGACAAATACTACTTCTGCCCATCTAGACTGCTTGCACACTGTAACCAACAGATACTCTCCAGTGTGGATGGGGCCCCAGAAGTCTACTGCAACCTCTTTCCAGGGTTCGCTGGGCAAGGGTGTCATACGCAACGGCTCTCTCTCCTGTGACATGCTCACCACTTGGCATGGGTGGCAGTGCTGGATGTGCGCCTCCACCATTTTGTCTAACCCTGGAAACCACACTCTGGTACGCAGGTACTCCTTGGTCTTGGTGATACCCTGGTGGCCTTTGTGCGCGAGCTTGACCACCTTATACCGCAGCATTCTGGGAACTACGATTCGTGGACCTCGGACTACCAGCCCTCCTACTACAGCCAACTCTGTGAAAATGGCGTCATATTGTGGCCCCAGTGCTCTCTTCTCTTGCGCCGTGAAGTATCCTCTAGCTATGGCTTCCTTCAAGTCCGACAGTTCAGTGTCCGAGAGTGTTTCATCAAGCAGCTCCTGCCAGGTAACTGCTTCAGGCACTGATGATTTCACTATAGCCATGATATCTTTCTCGAACTCTTCCACTGTCACTCTGAGCTCAAATTCAGCTTGGCTCTTACAGGCCTGGCTCTTTTGCATAGCCAGTGGCTCTGGATGCCGTGAATGGTAGTCTGCTTCATTGTTCTAGTCCCTCTCCGATCCTCCTTTCTTTCCGGGTAGGTAATTGATGCGGTAGTTAAAGCCGTGAAGACGGATGCGTATCCCCTCTGTACGGAGTGGTGCAGTTTCCCTGTAACCTGAGAGCAGTGGTACCAGTGGTTTGTGGTCGGCGTCAACCTCAAACGTGTTTCGCATGCCGTAAAGGTATATCTGATTGGCAAAGATACCCCACTCCACAGCTTTGGCTTCCTTTTCTAGCTGCGAGTATCTGCTCTCGGTGTCAGTGAATGCTCTTGAACGATAAGTGACTGGTCGCCATCTCTTGGCTTCAGGGTCATACTGCTTCATGGTGGCTGCCATTCCACCTGGGCCTGCATCGGTCTTCAGCCTTGTCTTCCGTCCTGGATCAAAGTATGCCATTACTGTGTCATCCGTCAGCATTTCTTGGACCCGCTCAAATGACCCTTGGCACTCTGGCGTCCACTGGAACTTAGCATTCACCTAAAACAGCTCTCTGAGCGGGGCAGTGGCTTGTGCAAATCCTTCCATGAAGTCTGCATTTGCTCCAGCAAAGAATAGAAAGGACCGTACCTCTGCGGCTGACTACGGAGGACCTGCTGCCTTCAGGGCTGCTACCTTAGCTGGGTCGGGTGATATTCCTTCACTTGAGAACACCTTTCCAAAGAACTTCACAGCTCGGAGGTTGAGCCTGCTCTTCTTCAGGCTAAGTGTGAGCCTGTGCTCGCGCCACAGCTTGAATATATGCCTGCGTGCTTTGTCATGTTCCTTGGGCGTTGCGCCGAAGACCAGTATGTCATCATAGATGCTGACAGCATTTGGCTCCTGTGCTACGACCTTGCGAACCTCGTCATTAAAGATCTCTGCCGCGCTGTTGGCCCCGAAATGCAGCCTTTTGAAGCGTTTCAGCCCTCTGTGAGTGTAAAATGTGGTAAGCTCCCTGCTTTCCTCGGCGAGTTCCAGCAGTGCTGTGTCACCTTGACCTTTAACTACATACACAGGCTCTGCTATCTCCTTCTCTCCTCGAGTGAGTGTTGCAGTGAATTTCCTCTAGCACCTGGTAGCAGCGGCCCTTCCCTTCTCCGGAGTAGCTCCTGATTGCTATGCTTGTTTGCTGTAGGGGACAATTGGCCTTAAGCTTCCCATAATGCTTTTCAGTAACTACTGTGACATCAGCCTGCGTGTCCCAGGTGTAGACTGATGAGAATGCCATTGATGTGAACTGGCGACAGTTGGATTCTGTGATTTTCCTTCCTTTCGCTGGTACAGATACACGTCTTCTAAAAAGTTCTCCTCTTCAGACACACTGTGTGCGCTGCTTTGCTGCTCACACTCCACTGCGTTGGCTCGCTTGTCTTTCCTGTCATTGGCTGCACCCTTGCACACGCGGGCAAAGTGATTCAGACGTCCACACTTGAGGCATCTCCTTCCAGTAGCTGGGCAGGTATTCTTGTTGAGCATGTGCCTCATTCCCCGCACTTAGTGGCAAGACGGCCTGGCCTGTGCCTGCAAGGGGTCAGCGGTACGACTCGGTCCTTTATTTCTCATGCTAAACCGTCCTGGTGTGGAAACTCGTTTCAACTCTGGATCACCTGTGTCTTGACTGTTGACTTCCTCCCCGTTTTTCATCATTTTACTGCCTTCACCTGCTATCTCAAAAGCCTTAACTGTTTCTCTTACCGATTTCAAGTCTCCATTCTTTCTAATGATCTCTATTCCGAAGCTCGACGTTGCTGGTTGTCACCACAGTCATCATGATGATTGCGTTGTCCAGTGTGATGGGGAAATCGCAATGAGGCGCTTGCTCTCTGCATTTCGTCTCGAAGTCAGCGAAGTACATGTCTGGTGACCATGCTGTGTTGAACCACTTATACAATTCGAAGGTGTTGTTGCGATTCGCCTTGAAGTGTTGATCCAACATTTCGATATGCGATTTGTAATCTGTGGGCTGTTCGGGCAGTGTTTGGAGTAGCTTCTGGAGCTCTTCTCCTCCTACTAATAACAGTAAGTCGAGCTTGTCGGCATCATTGACTGCCATCCATCGAGTGGCTCTTACGAAACGATCCTTCCACAACTTCCACGTCTTCTCGCGTTGCCCTGGTTCACCACTCAAACTCAAGGCTCCCACGCTTCTCGTACGCTGGCAAGAACTCCTGACTTTCCTTTCGGGCTAGTTTCGTTTTCGTCTGGCATTTTTGTTTGATCCTCGTCGCCAGTTTAATAGATTACAGCTGCCATGCTGGCTTACGAACTACAACAACTGGTAACCGGGCCTGCATGGCCCAGCATGCAGTGGGCCTAGAGCCCAGTCCTAATGTACGATCACTACAAGAGCTATATTTGTTTTCTTTACTTTAATAGACGTTAGTATTAATTTAATGGCCCTTTCTGAGTTCCTCGAGCGCTCAATTCACCACGCTTTTGTAGCAAAAAGTGGCAGATGTTGACAGGTGTTTGGTTTCCGGCCGCCAGGTATGGGCACACGGCATGGGGTCTGTCTCCATGCCAAATCTCTGTATGATCTTAGTAAAAATTTCTCCGCATGTCTTGCTTAAGGGGGAAAAATAAAAAACAAAAAAAAAAAAAAAAATGCTGTGACCCTGAATCTTGGCGAGAGTCCTTGTATTCCTTAAATTCCTTCTTTCTTGTGGCAAGTTCTGAAACTTTATCTAATTGAACGGTTTTTGATTTTTGTTTTGATCTGTTTTTGAATGGCATGACACTGGAAACTCAGCAGTTAGAAGCAAGCCGTTTATGGCCGTTGTTTATCGTTGATTTTGGTCCGAATATTACAGTCCTTTTCGCAGGACAACAATGATGGCGCTTTCCAATACTGAGGGGGGGGGGGGGCACATGAAACTTGCTTTGATTACCCTGAATACGGAAATGATCACTGCAGACCAGCAGTGACACTGAAACCAACAGTTAGGGTAAGCGTTTATGGCCGTTGTTTATCGTTGATATTTTTGCCAGAATATTAGAGTCCACTCCGCAGGACACAAAAATGTTATTTCCATAACTGCATATGAACTTGCTGGATTAACCCACAATACGGAATATTAACACAGACCCGGAACTCAACGTGGAATATCAAGTTTTCATCATCTATGATATTTCAAATTCGGTTTCGATTTTACAGTTGTGAAAATCGAACAGTGTAAAACCATCAACTGAGCTTTACAAATGCACTATTTAGTTGTCGGCTACCTCAGAGCAAGTAAATCAGATGTGAATTTTTAACCAAAATCGTGTTTATCAAATAAATGCCAATCCAAAGCGTTGCTTCTGAGAAGACACAGGTCTGAATTAGGTATGTCTAATTTTGCCAGTGGAAACGACTTTGACAAAGTGCATGTTTACTTTGCGACTAAACTCCTGATGCTCAGGTTGGGGTCGACGTTTCCCTCTTCATGGCCATATAGAGATAAAAAAAAATTCGTATTAGGTGCGGAAACGCGTGCCGCGCAGGCTACACAGGACTCTGCGTACGAAAATAAGCACGTGCATCGCTAAGCGTGCACTCAAAACATCACGTTTAATTCTAAAATTAAACGAGACTTACCTTAAGTCGATGTTTGATTGGAATTCTATCTCGTCGCCAGTCAGGAACGAAGGAGTTACATGAGAAGCATGCGCATGCTAACTAGTCAATCTTGAAAACACGAGCGTGAGCAGAGGGTGAGGAACGAAGGAGTTAGGGTGGGACAACCCTACAGAGGGAGGGCATGTAACTCCTTCGTTCCTGACTGGCGACGAGATAGAATTCCAATCAAACATCGACTTAAGGTAAGTCTCGTTTAATTTTAGAATTCTACCTCGTCACCAGTCCTAGTCACTGCGGAGCTACATGAGACTTGAAAGATCTGATCACGCGAGGTACCGCAGGCGATTAGACAGTACAAAGGAGGTAGACCCAACATATATAGTAGTTTAATATCATAGTAAGTACAACGTGACAATCAAGTAATCTACAACCAAAAACCGCAACTCAAGGTTGCGTGACAGCGCGACGATAGCGATCAATAATGCCCTGACTTAATATTAGGAGAAAATTCTCCCTATTCGGAACTGTTCTGGAAATGGCTTAGAATACTGGCTCCAAAGTTCCCTTCAATTGGTTTGTGATAATGCTTGGCAAAGGTTTGGGCATTGGTCCAACCTCCTGCTTTGAGGATTTCCGCGAGAGTTAGGCCAGCCTGAGCACCGTACGAGGTAGAGGCTGGTCTTGCGCTATTACCGGAGAATGTTCCTATATCAATGCCTGAGTCCTTGAGAACACTTTTGGCCCATTTCCCTACAGTGGAGTTGGAGATTGGTTTGTGCGGCTTGGCATAGCTGATAAGCAGCTTGGTAGCGTGCGTTGCTCGAATTGGTTGTGTACGCGCAATGTACTGCTTCAAGTGGGACACCACGCAAATCGACTCGTCTCTCGGGTATGCCAGTAGTTCTATGGTGCGAGGTGCTTGCCGGGCCTGGTGGTTTTGAGTTTCTCGCCAATAGTAAAACACGATTTTCCCTGGAAGTTCTTGCATAAGGGCGATATCCAGCTTCGTGAGGGTCTGACATCGCTGGCCCGTTAGTAAGCAGAGGAGCATAGTTGTCTTCTTAGTGAGAGATTTCAGGTCTAACTGTGTTGGGGTCCTAAGGATCTGAGGTGTTCAAGGACTACGCTGACGTCCCAGATGGAGCTATATCTTGGCAAGGAAGGTTTGAGCTCAAATACGCCTTTTAGGAACCGAGCCACCAGGGGATGTGTTCCAAAGGTTATGTTGTTGGGGAGAATTAAGACAGAGGACAGTGCTGATCGGGCAGTGTTTATTGCACTGTAACCTAAACCAGAGGTGAACAAGGTTGCAAGGAAGTCAATGCCATTCTCCACACTCGCGTCCAAACGATTGATTCCCTTTGACTGGCAGAACTGTTCCCACCGTTTTAGGTAGACATCATACTGTTTAGTCGTTCCTGTACGCCAGGAAGCCATTGTGATGTCCTTGGCCTTTGTAGAGAGGTCGTGACCAATCAGGGTTTGCCTGATAAGAGACAAGCCAGGAGGGAGAGTTGCTTGTGTAGTGGATGGGTCGCATCGGGTCTGCTCGGGAGGTGCAGCAGGAATTTGTTGGCCCGAAGGTTGACGTTCTCGCAAATGGCCATTTTCATCGCCAGAGGAAACCATGCTTGCGTGGGCCAATTGGGCAATACACATACCCCCGTCGCTTTGTCGTCCCTTATTTTCTTTAAGACAGCTGGAATCACACTGAAAGGAGGAAAGGCGTAGAATTTTAGAGTGGACCAATCAAGAGAAAAAGCAGCAATGGCAACCGCACCTGGGTCAGGCCTATATGCGACATAGTGGGTGAACTGCGAATTCAGCCTCGAAGCGAAAAGATCAATTTCTGGGCAAAAATTCAGCTGGGTTAAAGCATGTGAAAGGGAGTCCTTATTAAGCATCCACTCGGTCTCCGTTTTATTTTGGCGCGACTCTAGATCTGCCTGCTGGTTGGATTTCCCTGCTATGTGAGCTGCGCTAATCCAGATGTTTCGTGAAACACACCACAGCCACAATCGTTTGGATAGCGTGTTCAAAACATCCGAATGACACGTGCCCATGTGGTTTATAACAGCCACAGCGGTAGTATTGTCTATCATCAATCGGATATGTGTATTGTTAAGGGAGTGACAAAAAACCTGTAACCCAAGAAAAGCCGCCAAAAGTTCAAGATAGTTGATGTGATTCCTAGCCTCGTGTGCGGCCCATAGGCCGCCAGTGGAGCGAGTTCCGAACACTGCTCCCCAGCCCTCCATGGAGGCGTCTGTAGTGAGCGTGGAAGTTGGGCTCTCTCGTGTTAAGACATTATAAGAGTCGATGACGTTATTCGCCCACCATTCAAGTTCCTCGACAGCCTGGGGCGAGAGCGTGACTTTCTTATCAAAATTCCACCGATTCGCATGCAAGGCAGTTAATTTGTTGCGTTCGAGGGATCGATAGTATAAGGCCCGTAGCGAACCGCGGGGAAGGATGACACTATCTTTCCAATTACACGTGCTAATTCCCTGATAGTTAGGGAAGGGTCTGCAAGCAAGATGTTACAGGCTGTTTGTAGCCCGGTAGCTTTTTCTGGGGTCAGTCTTATTGTCATCTCGACAGAGTTCAGTATGAAACCCAAAAATTCGAGCCGTTGCGAAGGGATGAAGGTGGATTTGTCAGGGTGCGCGACAAACCCCAAAGAATCAACCACTTGGACCGAATCAATAACATTGTCCACACACTCTCGATATGTTTTCCCCTGTAAGTACATGTCATCAAGATATGAACTTGACACATGGCCTCTTAAGTGAAGGGTAGAAAGGGCAGGTTTCAGGAGTTTAGTAAATTTCCTAGGAGCACAGGAGAGGCCATTAGGCAAGCAAGTGAACTGGAAGAGTGAACCCCGCCACATAAAACGGAGATATTTTCTGTCTGCGGGTGTTATGGACACAGAATAATACGCATCCTTAAGGTCGATAGAGGCCATGTAACAATCTTTTTCAATGAGCTTGATGACTGTGCTGAGGGTGTCCATCTTAAAGTGTATTTTGCTGGCATATTGATTGAGTTTCTTTAGGTTTAGTATCATCCGATAACTACCATCTTTCTTGTTTCTCAAGAAAATGTCGGAAATTATCTCTCCGTGGCTATGCCCCGTAGGCTCGATGACGCGTTTGGACAATAGTTTTGTTATTTCTAGATCTATTACCTGTGCGTCAAAAACTGATCTGACAGATTGGGGAAGGTAGTGTTGACAAGGAGGGCTATAGAATTCTATTGTCATGCCAAAGACAGTAGATAGGATCTCTTGATCGGATGTTAGTCGATTCCAAGCGTCTGAGGAATGCGAAACACATCCGGCCCGAAAATTGTCACAACGAGTCTGGAGATAACCACGAAGGGAGAAAGCAATGAAGCTGGGAAAATCACTCACCGATAATTTGATTTGCTCGAGGGAACGCATTATTTCTTCCCTGCAGGGCTGCCGTTCTTCGGATACGGTTGTTTCTTGCGACCGTTCGGTCGCGTGCCTTTCCCCAAAAAAGACGGTCTGGCGTGGGAACCGCCTGCGCCCTTATTGTGGCTTTCCTTTTTTGTGGACCATGAGTCACGGCGATATCCACCGCGGCTGTGGCCCTTAGAGGAACCGACTGTGTTTCCAATGCGATGGGTCTCTTTCACATCGCGCACTTGTTTGGCGAGGTCCTCCCCGAAGAGAAACTTTGCAGAGGACTTCGTCTCCGAGGAGCAGAGGGCATGGTACTCAGGCTTTAAGGCGGGTTTCATTTGTTCCCGCCGCAAATTAGATATCTCGCTTGCGGCATGCCCTAACAAAGCCACAATATCGATGCTGCCCGTAAGCAGGTCCTTTTTGGCAGGGCCGCTTAAATCAGGAGTTTGGAGCAATTTATCCGCATTCGTTAAGGTTGCAAACGTTGCCTTTTGGAAGGTTTGCTGTAAATTGGCAAGCCGAAGGTCGGCTTTCTTTCTGAAGGCGTTTAATGAATGCCAAATTTCTGAGTTGACACGGGTCACTGTGATATCAATGCAGTTTCCCGGGGGGTCATATTTGGTCAAGAGGCTCGACAATTTTTCTTGGTCAAGCTTTTTGCCCCAACGTTTGTTTGCCATTTCGGCCAACTGTGTGTTGATAGGAGGACCTGTTTTATCCTCGTCCTGGAAAGTGGCAGTTAACTCCTTTAAAATTTCCTCGTGGTCTTCGGCGCCTTCATGCGGATTGTCGTTTTTGTGTGTGCTCCCCCCATTTACGCCATCAAGCAAATTCTGGACTTCTTCCTCTGAGGCAGTAACGTTTATCGCGTCAGAGTCCTTGCGGGATTTCGTGCAAGGGCCGTCGGCTTCTTCATCTGAAGAGAAGCTTTCACTGCGTTGCCGTTTACGTCCTGGCCCGTCTGTGCCCGTTGGGTCGCGTGAGACAGTTTCCCGCGCTTCGCGAGAACAGTCCCCGGTGGGGATGCGTTGGCATAATTGCCCCAAAAAAGTGGACATCCTGTCCATGTTGGCGTTGAGCTGGTCCACGGCCTTCTCGAGTTTATTCGTGGTGCCCGGTGAATCAGTTTCTGCGCCCGGTGGGCTCTCAGAAGAAGGCGCGCTCGTTGACTGTTCTATTGTGCTTGTCATAATAGAGTAATCTGAATGTGAAGAATAGTTAGCAAATATATAAACAACGCGAAAGGAGGCTTCTGCGAAGCTTACCTCAGGTTATCTGGAGGATAGAAGGTAAACGCGAGAGGAAAACGGGTTGCAGGTAGTGAAAACCCGTGGATTGCTAGAATCGTGGCGATCGACTAGAAAGCACTCATGCAATTGACTAGCTAGCATGCGCATGCTTCTCATGTAGCTCCGCAGTGACTAGGACTGGTGACGAGGTAGAATTAGATCCTTGTTTTGGCGTTTTATCAGGCGACAAATAAGATAAATGAAATATAAACAGTCACAGTCTTGGGTTTTGCCAGGAGACCTGAAAGAAAGAAGCTCCTGAATGGTGCAGCATGGAAATGCTGATTGATAAGTATGTCAAATTCGCTTGAATTACTCCAACAAATTGATCCATTATGGCTGGTAAAGATAAGTTACTGAACACCTCAGTGCTTGACCCCAGTAAAGTTTTATCAGAGCTGAACTCGATGCTATCCAGTATTACTCTGGAGACACTTTCTTTTTTAGGGTAGAGACTTTTTGTTGTGTAAACGACATCGGAATTGTAATAAGAGTCAGATGAATTTATTGGACTTACCTACAAGGCTAAATAAGGGTTTCATAATAGTACAGGAGAGTGCTTGACCTTTAAGCTTTGTATTATATAGTCAAAGCCATTACTTGCTAACTTTACTATACCTGGGTGTATCACCTCATTCAGAAATTAAATGCAATGCTCGCCTGCATTTGTTATTTCTGGTGAAGCATGTGGTAACTGGTAGCTAGGATACTTATAATATTTTAATGTACGGAAATCTATTTGAATTTTTCCAGCGTCTGTCAAGGAATATTCTTACCGGCGTTCATTCAGCTTCTTTACAGACTTAACGAATCAAAAATAAGTTTGTGCGTTTCTCTGAGGTTTATCATCATAGCTTAGGACATAGTTATTATCGACGGGAATGGCTATGAAGCTCGGAAAACGTCAAAGGAGAGCAAACAAAGATGCCAAGATTTATAATGGAAGGTCCACGACCGTGTGCAATTTTTTGTTTTGTCATCATTTTTTGTCATCCAACAATCATCTCCGAACTTTTATATTTGACTCTCATCGGCATTGTCGATTAATTTCCTTCCCTTCTCAATTCCCTGCAGATGCAGTCCAACCAAACGTGTGTTCCTGACGAAGCACCACTACAAGTGAATGAACCCATGGAAAAAATATACTTTAATCAAGTGCTGCCACAAGATTGCTTGCCCTACGCCAACTGTCCTGCCTCTTGGAGCACACTGCTACAGAGAAAAAGTGTGGCGGATTTTCAACAAGAGACTGAGCAAACCATGGGGAAAATATATTCTGAAGGTCACCGATCCTCAGCAATGCCATTGAATAATCGAAGAGAAAAAAATCGAGAAAGAGAGCGCAAAAGGCAGACGCGTCTGAAGGGGGCGTTTAATGTGCTTCGCAGTGTAATACCTGATTACTTTTCCGAGAGACAGCCCGGAGACAGGCTGTCAAGAATCCAAACTCTTAGACTGGCAAAGAAGTACATTGCTACACTACATAAATTGTTAGAGACATCTTAGTACTATTTTAGGTGCTGCTGCCTTTGCTAATGTATTGTGAGCCGCTGAAAAGTATTCAACAGACACCAACGAACACGTAGCAGACATGAAAGTGGCCATTTTAGTCCACTAAGTTGTACATTTTAAGGGATTTGATTCATTTTGCTGGCTTTAAAATTTTAAAAGTGACTTTGCTATGTTAGGTTACGCTTCTAATGTTAGAAAATTGTGTCTCTACGTTATGCTAATTACGACGCTTTTGTTATTTTAGTCGACTTGATCACTTTAGGTTTAGCTACATTCTGCGATTTTGTTACGATGGCAAGTTACACTCATTTAAGCACTTTGGTAATACTAGGTTTAATTTCAGACAGAACTCCAGGACCGGTTATATAAAGGGTGGAAATCACTATATAGAGATCACGCACTATCCGGTATACAACTGTCGATAAACGTAAAGCAACAATGCCGTCCATCAGATGGTCACTTAACGCCCTCGGAGGTACAAGCTAACTCATACCTTAACCGGTAATACAATTCAGTGGGGGTAGGGAACCCACATGATATTGGAACCCCCGTGTTGGTTTTCGTTCTGTAAAGGCAGGGGGAGATAGATTCACATTGATCAGAAAAGCCCTGAGTATGCATTTTAAGATGATACCCTTTGTCTTGGTAATGACGTCCAGTAACGTCAAATGTCGTCATTTGACCCGCCATATTGGAATCGCCATCTTCGATTTCTATTTTACTCAAAACGTCAAGAAAAAAGAAACCTAGCACAAAATCAAAATCAAGTTCAAATTCTGGTGAAGAAAAGGGCACCTGCACGCAATATCTATTCACTCCCACAAAGCACCCAACCCAATAACAATTTCAATTGATTTCCTATCATAACAATTCAAATATCTTGAGTTCATAGGGTTACTGTTACCATACTTAAAGTTGTTCTCCCCTTCGGCAGCATTATTACCTTTTAGGTATACTAGTCCTATCCTATCCTTTTACCAGTTACTTTGCTCGGTCATGGAGCTCGACGGCGGTTAATTGTAATTGTAATTGTAATTGTAATTGCACGAATTGGACACTCCCCTTGGGGCTTTTCAGGACCAATTTTACAATGTTTCCTCAGGTTAACTCAAGGAACGAACGGTTGCTTGAAGTGTGTGTTTTCTCCGGCTCGTTCAGCGCAGGGGAAGCCAGCTGCTCGCAGGGTATTGAAAATACTATCCATCGTTTGAGAAACCAGACTTAACTTTACTTTTCTTAAGAGTGATCATTTTTAGGCATGTTGGAACTACTATAGCAGTTTCAACAAACAGTGTGAAGTAGAAGTTAAAACAGTCACGAACTTATATTAAATTGTAGGCTTTGTAATATAAATACTTCAAAAAAACGTTTGGTATTTACAACGATCATGGTTTATTTGGCGCGGATGAACAGAGCCCAATCCCTATCCCATAAGGCACATAAGGCTTTGACATTCTATTTCCAATCATGATCACTCTGATGAGTCTTCTAAATTAGTACAGGAGTCCGGCAAGCCAGCTTGCTGTCCCCCTTGATCATTATTGTGGTTGTCCACTGGATCATGAGAAAGGTACAAGAGAAAGATATACACTGTATACAGTGGACAATAACGATTTAGTTATGTAACCTGGACTAAGCAGATGATACTTGACTCCTTTCTCAGAAACTGCAACATATACAAGCCAAGACCAATGACCTGACTCTAATCGCAGAGTGCAATGGCTCCGGGTAGCCAAAGAGAGAACCAAGTTTGACCGGAGAGAGGACACCATCAAACTGGATGAAAACTTATCAGTTCAACAGAGGAATGACAAAGATAAAGCCGAGTAC
>JAHPZR010004980.1:0-2500 GCA_019787425.1 Platygyra sinensis
CAAATTGTCGACTTGCGCGCTCTCCCTCGCTGACGCGTCGGATGAATTTCAAATTCATGTGTCTGTCCGCATATTGACAATAAAATAAACCAATGAGCTCGCGTGAATTTCTGCAGTTATCGTAAAAATTGTTATAGTTCCCGGTGCTCGGCCAAAAGAATCAAAGTAATTAACCTAATAGTTTTGCTCGCATCGTTTACTGTGTAGTGTAGCTGGAATTAATAAGCTTTAGTAAGCGGAGATCCATGAGGCATTTACCTCCTCTCCTGGCACCTCTCCTAAGATCTTAAAGAACCTCCGTTCCGCAGGTCAAAAGGATCGCAGTTCACGACGAGGATTTGAGCTCGCATGCGCGATTGACTGGAAGGGCAAGATTATGTGGAAGTCATACTCAAGGAACACTTTCGCTTTTAAAGCGAAACAAAGCACAGAAACACCTTCCTCGGAAACCAAGCTTTCTGTGATATTTAAAAACGGTACGTTCAAACATTTTCAACCCTTATGTATTTAATTTATCAAGAGGATTTTACAATTTTACAAAACGCGCACAGCTCAGACGCTGGAACGCGGAACTGAATACAAAGACAGTGAAAGTGTAATTTATCTTGCTGGGCCTGAAAATGCCTCCAAGTTGTCCATTCACCCTCCAGTTCCCGGAAAAAAATACTGGTCATTCGCTATAGTGTGTCGTAGAGTACATCTGGTGGTGAAATCACTCGCCTCAACACCATGCAGTGTAGCCCGGGTTCGCCTGATTCAACGATCGATGCCATGATGTGTGAGTTGTCACTGTTTATTGTTGCTTTCCTTAATTGCTATGGCCTGAGAGTTTTTTTTTGCTTGGCCTTCTAGTGGTTTTCCTCCCTCCCCAAAAGCGAATAGAGCCACTCCGTCTGTAACGGCTCTGTCACTGCTAATGGTTAATTTTATTTTATTTACTTCTATTTTTCCTTGCTGTGATGTTTCAGGTGAGCTCGGGATGCATTCTTGACTTTTGATCTTTTTACTGCTAGCTTTGACAGTTCGCCAAACGAACACTCTCGTTCGGCTTACTCGCTTTTCACGGAGAATTCAGAGGCCTCTAGCTCCGGTTCATATTTCTGTATTTCCACAAAATTTAGAAAATAATTTACGGACCAACGATGTTCAACAGCTCGACAGCGGTTCAAAGTGAATTTTTCTGTCAGGGAAACGGTGCTACTTCATGTCTGATAAGGCAGCTGCTACATGTTTCGATCAAAGCCTGACTTTTGTGTCTATTGACTCTTACAACATTGTGCAGCGAGTAAAGTATATCTTTTCATGCATGATTGCTACTGTTGCTTCACTTAACCAATAATGCTTTTTCCGATAACAAATGACCGCTGCATGTTTTTGCCATTTTTGTTCTCAGATCGTGACAGTTAGGGTTTCTACGTCTGCGATTTCCTGAAAAAAGAAAGCCATCATTGACCTAAATGTTTTTTTTTTTCGATTTCAGGTTTCTTTAGGTGTACACAAATTAGAAACTTGCTTCATTGCTTTCCCCGAAATGTTATTGTCTACGACGCCGGAAATTGAATAGTCGTGTTAAAAAGCCAGTCATATCAGACTGATTCTCAGTTTTAGTCATAAAAACCTCACAACATTGTGCCTTACAACAATTTCCCGCATTTATACATACTGGATTAAGAACAGAAAATTTAACCCTATTTTATAATGTACACCTTTTGAAACAACGCATAAAAACCGTTTCCGAGATACTTCTAACTTTCCTTTCTCGGAAAAAATTAGTTATTCGACCCACTTCATTAATAATTTAAAAACGCTAGTGGCATTGAAAATGTCATAATCACTAATTTCGTGGTGGAAGAAAGTTGGCGATTACTGTCTGTGAGTGGCGGAGACCAACCGTTGTTCCGCTGATCTAAATTACGAAAAAAGAAAAAAACGTCTGGTAGAATAAAGGTCTATAGTGCTCCTGGCCAAATCTCGAGGTGATGCAATGTGTTGTAGTATCTATCGTTGCATAAGAGATGTCTTTGTAGTCAGTGGCTTTTAGCAAAGTGCGTGATGTCTATCTGGGGCGCCAATCTTTTGCCTTGCTGGTGCCTTCCGCTTCCTGGGCAACTTGGGAATTACAATGTTTTGAATTTCGTTTTTTTTGCGTTGCAAGATTCGAGACCAAAATCGTTTAAACAAGGCTTTATTCCGATTTAATCAACGTTTTCATCACGTCACTCGCAAGCCGGAAACTCTACCTGCCTGAGTCGCTGAAGTAGACTAAATCTTGCAATGCAAGACTTAGATTGCACGGGTTTGGTCAAGCAGCCGCTCACCCAAAGAAAATCCAAAGTAAAAACTAAAACTGGTCCTCACTGAGAGCACCTCGGATTCATGTCAGCCTCCTTGATTTTAACACACTTAGCGATCAGTTCCACCACTCCATAGACCCTTTGCATAAATGGCGCCTAAATTTGAATAACAATACTTGGTACATCCTTAGCCTCACATTCATGTG
>JAHPZR010004980.1:5000-12500 GCA_019787425.1 Platygyra sinensis
GTCTTGATTTTTGAACCCATGTTGGTTGAGGACCGGGGTAGGGCGGCAAGCACGGCTTAAATTACAGTGAATGTATGGTAATTTTGCCCACTTTGTACCATTACAGATCGTTTAAAGTCTGACGGTTGTGCATAGCAAGAATACTTCTCAAAAAGCAATTCTGTCTATTATTATCGTGAAGTATGGCGAGCAGAATTCTGGGATAACGACCGTAAACGAAATTTGGAAAGGACTGAATTTTTAATAATATATCGACAGTGGGCTATAGGCTATTAAGGTTTTGTCATCAACATTTGCTAGTTTTGTAAGTTAAACACGGGATACAACAATAAAATAGGATTTAGTATACTTTAGAATATAGGATTTACTATTCTGAATTGCACGTCTCGGCTCGGTCCTCGCGATTCATAGTTTTGATATATATAACAACTTCATGGAGGCCATATTTGTGCGCCTAAACAATGAAAACGCGGCCATGCTGGTGCCTCTAGTTTATCCTCTGGACTTATGCAAATTTTTTCTTGTTTTAGTCAAAACAGCATGGGCCATGATAACGACAGTGCAGTGAAAACCACGTCTTGGGGGGGGGGGGGGGGGGGGGGCATGTCCGTGGAAATCTCGAGCTTAATTTTATGGTCAGAGTATCATGGGAAGCTGAAGTGTTTGTAATTGCATTTACTATAAGGCGTAGTCTTAATCACTAATTAACTGCTTAATTTCATCCCATAAGTTTACCTTTTATGAAGCACCCGATTACGTACTGCCTATATTATTTTATTACCTAACCAGTTCTGTTCTATGCCCTTTTAATCAATCTTAGTCCAATAGTTTTCGTTTACTTTCTCTAATTGTAACACAAGGTTGTGTTTGTATATTTAGGGTTTCGGGGTGGTACGTGTTCTGAGGGGTTGAAAGAAAGAGTCGTAGTGTAGCAACGAGCGAAGAAGAAAGTGGGAGGAACACCTCCAGAAACAAAGCCGCTTCTACACTGAGAGAAGCCATCAGTAACATCATCCCAAAAATCACGACAAAGAGACATTTACCGAAGGATGTGAGTGCAAAGTTCCTGTTGGAACCAGACGAAAGTCAAGTGAAAATGGCTGTCAAAATTGCTGTAAACCGGAAACCCGAAGTATACCGGACCGAGGGAAAATGCAACAGGCTGAAGAACTCAGTTGAAAAGCGGTTGGTTCGTGGTATGGGTGTCTTGTGTCGGCGTTGTTGTCGGTAATTAAGCTCGTTGTCTATTGTTATAGCGACCTCATTTAGATTATAGTGTTAATCAGTCAGAGTTGTAATAAAATGCTTATAGTTTTCTTTAGTGATTCCCTGTTTTCTCGGGTTCGTTTTTTATTTCGTTAAAGAGAGCCCATTTTGAGGCGTGGGTTCGTCACACAACGAAATAAAAAATTGCTGGTTGAATTCTCAGGGTTTTAAACTTTACTTCTCACCTTCTCGGCTGCTACTACAAAAGACGAAAATGATATCCTTTCCCGGTCGATCTACTGCTTTGGTTCCGCCGAAACTTTTACGATAATTTGTTCGGATCGTTCGGGAATGATCGGTTTGTCTGGAAAATCCGAATAGCGAATGGTCGGAAATAGCGAACTGCTAATAGTATCAATAGTACGAATGGTTGTAATAACTATTCACCGAAGTGGAGGTGGTTAGCAGTGGATATTTACCGATCCGCGAAGGGGCGAGGTAAATATCCACCCCTAGCCACCGAAACTGAGGTGAAAAGTTGTTTTATTACATACTAAAACAGTGAGATAATATGCACCACAAAAAATTAATTTGGATGATTTGTTCACTTGTTACGGATGCAAACCAGGACGCCATTTTTCCCGAGTTGCTCAGAGGTAAATAGCAAGGGATACTCCCCGCCAGACACCCGGAATATACTTCATTTTGCGTTTAATTTTCTTTTCGTAAATCGTGCCAGCGAGGGTGTCACCATCCGGGCCGAGTTAAAATGGAATGCGTAAAGCTTTGTAATTTTTATTTCTGCTGCGCTCTCATTTTTGTCAGCCAATGAAAAACTTCGAATTTTTTGGGGCGTTCAGTGCTAATCGTCAACGAAATTTTAAGGCGAGTAGCACTTTGGCCGAGAATGTTTCATTACCTCCTCGATACCGCTAGCCTGCGTAGGAGGCGCGTAAGGGGGTTGGGGAAATCGGAGATAAAGGAAAGGAAGGAGGGGCAGGGCGCGCGCTCTTTCTCCTCCGCACTCCCTTTCTGTTTCCCGATTTCCCCAACCCCTCTCTCTGCGCCTGCTAGGCGGGCTACTATATCGCCAGAAGAAACTGCTGTTCATTGCAGTTTGTGCTTGTACTGTGGGAGCCCTCATTACCATTTATTATGTTTACGGCCGTGCTAACGTGCTTTTGTCGTAGTGAAAACCAGGCTGTACTTTATATGTAGACATGTACTTTGTTAACCCTCTTTAATTCTGATCCATGGGCAATGCTAAAAAAAGAGAATTACAACATGAGCCCGGTAAAAATGCAAAATAAACTCAGTGGAGCTCTCCGGCTTTACTGTACTTTTAATTTATTAACTTATTTATTGATAACTAATTAAGTTATTCATTTCACTTGACATAATAAAATTATCTCATAACTGTTTTATTGTTCATAGAATATTTTTTGCTAGACTACGAGTAGTCCCTCTTTCTCTTTGTTCCACGAGAAGCAAAATGGCCGCGCGAAGAGGGACTTCTCGAAGTCTAATATTTTGCCTGTCGACGGTTTAGTCCAGCGCCAAATGGAACAGATATTTTATGTTTTATTTTTCCGAATGTTTCTAAAATAATAATCGTTTCTGCTTGCTACCCATATACCGACAATGTGCGAACAACATCGAAAGCCAACTACTTTTATTATACGCCTAGCTCAAGAGCCAGCAAGATGAACCAAATCGAGCGCTGTGATTGGCTACCGAGCTATCTTGCGCGCTCGGGACTACCCGTCATGTCCCGAGAGAGAAATTTTCCCGAAAGCCATAAAACAAATCCTTTATTGACAGTGGGGTCTGTAAAGATGGCTGGACACTGGCCTCGTTCTTTTTTGGCGAGTTATAGACCTCTACTCCATCTCGGTCCATAAACATGCAAAAAAGAACTTGGCCAATATCCAGCCATCTTGACCTCACACTTGGTCAATAAACCCATATTTATCGGCCGTTTTGCCTCTTCAGGAACTCTTCATTTTAGCTCACATTTGTGTGAGGCGTGATGTTTACAATACAAACTCCCAAAAAATTAGCTCCTTTCGTGTGTCTAATTTCTCATCCCACCACCCTTAGCTGGTCAATTAAATTTAATTTAAAAAATTGTAACAACGTTAACATTTTATCCTAATGTGGTGAACAGCAAATGCGTCTTTGTATGAATCTAGTTTCTTCAGGCGCTGTTGCAAACTTTGCTGGTGAACAGTTTCGTAGTCTGATGTGACTGCGGGTAAACATTTAATCCAGAATTTATTCAATCCATCCGTTTTCACTTAGGTCTCATCATAAGTGGCTCTGCAAACAACAAAAAGATCCATGCAAAAACATCACTGGATGTTGTAATGATACAGTACTGCAATACTAAGGTCTTCTATCGTGATTGCATTTAGTGACAAGGGATGTAAGAGTGGTAAAAATTCTTTTTTCGCGTTTGGTGCATCTAATATAAGCTAACGGTCTTACCCTTAATCATCTTTGTAAACTTGCATCTGCTGCTTGAACACTGCCACTTGGAGTAGCTGCAAGTACTATTAGAGATGAAATAGAATCAAGGAACTGATGTATCTCGACATGTATAGAGCTATTTTCACTACATGATTAGCTTAATTAAAACACTCGCGCCATTTTATTTTTATCCAATCAGAAATCAAGACAAACCAATCGTGACTCGTTCACATGCGTTTTCCCCCGCTCTGCATCAGCTACATGTAATTTCCTCGAGTTTTGATTCGCTCACTGTATTGTCTGTCTTCTTTGTGATTGGCTGGAGTGATTACTTTTGTTTTTGGTCTTAGACTCCAAATCCCTCTGGGTCATAGGTTGTAGGAAGCATTGTACACGTACAGTCAGTTTCCTAACAAACAAATCCAGATCCAGATTAAGACGTTTGAGGTACAAGTCTCGTACTTGATTGTGTCTTGGATAAAACTGTTCTCTGAGTACCTCTTTGGCGAATACTTCGCCATCGTGCTCTAACATTTAGCCTTTAGTTTTATTACAATAGCATTAGTATAGCAACAAACAGACTTCTCACCACAGGGTACATCGGTCCGGAAGAACAACAAGCTCTCCATGAAAGTACTTTACACCTTCAAAGTGGCAAACTAATGGGTAATAACAGAAACTCATTTCAGTGTTTGTTAACTTCATCGACTTTTTTACTCGAGCCAAATATTTGCGGAATTGCCGATATTTCCTGGTTAAAGGGGCTCAGTCACGGCATCTTGAGTTATTTTGAACATCGAAAAAAATAACCGTTAAATTGAAGGAAACCTAAAAATAACACTTTGTAAAGATAGAAAAACATCAAAGAGACGATAATAAACCATAAAGGAACAAGGATGGTTAAGGATGGAGAAGATTGACGCGGATTGCAAACAACGAATTTGCAAAGTTTTGCTAAGCTTTTCAAACATGACTGAGCCCCTTTAATATTCGTGGTTAATAATTGCAATTACACCAACCTCTAGCGTAATCTTGCGGGCACACTGGACAGCATTTTCCCTTGATTTTAAACGGATCATCACACAGTGGCTTGGAACAGCGAATTACCGAGCAATTGCCTGTCTGGAATTCTCCACACAAGCAGTGAGCGCATTCACTGAGGCTCCAGATCTCACCCTCTTTGTACACCTCTCCTGTAAGTGGGTTAGCACACTGTGGTGTCTCTTTGAAATCAAAATTGAAAAATAAAAAATAAATAATACTTTGACGATTTGCCGACTTTAGCCGTTTTAAGGTGTGTTTGTTAAGGCTATCATGTGTGTCAGGTTATGCAAAGTCGATCCCGAGCTGAAACAAGTTCAGCCAGCTCGGGATAATTTTGAGCTGAACTTGCTTCAGCTCAAACTTGAAAACAAGTTCAGCTCGAAATAAAAAGCTTTCGTTTGGTGGTTTCTAAGTTGTTTTCTTTACCCAATCCAAAAAAAATCGCTGTTGAATTTTTAAATTAATTTGATTACAGCGAAAATAAATCAAAATATTTTGGAATACTTTGAGCTAGTCAGAAGCAAGACTTCAAGTTAAAAAACCAGTCATGACCAGGAGTGTACATGTTTTTTTCGCCGCTATTCCACCAGTTTTTATGTTTTTGTTTCATGTTCTAACCAGTTCTGAATCAAATAACGGCGTAGTTGAAGCCAAAATGATGAATCTTTTGATTAGTATTTTAATAATCTAATTGCATTAGACCTCTTCTATCTCTAGAACAATAATCCTTTTTTTTTTCAGTATACGCCTCGACTTTAGTGGAAGGGTTCATTTTTGCGACTTACCACTCAGTGGATCCATTTGTTGTTGGTTGTTGTCATGTTGACACACCCAGCCTTCCGATTCTTCACATTTGCTTTAACAATCAAGAAAGAAAAGAAACTCTTCTGAAAGAAAATTATTAAGTACAGTCGACTTACAACTGATCTTGAACAGAAAGAAAGCCGATAACAGACGATGAAAAAGGATACGATGTAATAAGCTCAAGATAACCTAGGTATAAAATTTAACAAGGTTCATCTGCATTACAATGGAATTTATAATTTACAGTACAATATTTATATTTTAGAGAAGAAGCCACAAATTCATGCGAGCCCTCTATCCCGCCGGGTTGAACCCCTATTTTTCGAACCCCCATTAGGTAGTTCCAGAAATCGCCGGGGATAAAATTGCAGCGTTCCTTTAAGGTCGGCACACACGAGGGGACTAGTCCCTGCAACTAGTCCCGTGAAGTGTTTACACGTTGGGCCTGGTCGCAGGGACTTGTCCTACGAACAGTTCACACGAAGCTTTTTGAGGAACTAGTCGCAGGGACTTGTCCCAAAAATTCAAACTGGTTTGAATTCGTGGGACTAGTCGCAGGGACCAAAGTTGGTCCCTGCGACTAGATTTTGAAGCAAAAATGACCAGTTCACACGATGGGACTAATCGCAGGGATCAGTCGTAGGGACTAGTCTCAACGTGTGTGCCGACCTTTAAGATCCTTTGTGGGAGGGAAACAAATTTTGATTTGAGTTACTAGGAGGTTCGAAAATCGAGGGTTGGAGAAATTGGGAATCCGCTGTATTAATAACTAGAGCACATCTATGCTTAACCATGGGTATAAACTCCGAGTAAATTCTGTACTTACCAGAGCGACTTACGGTCTTGTAAGACAATCATTTCACTCTGGAAAAATTTCTTTCCATTGAATTTGCAAACTGAGAATTAAAAAGGTTCTGTGTGTTAGCTGAAAAAAGAAGCTATTTTTCAAGAATGAATTCGACGGTCCCCAACTTATCCATTATCGTTACAGTATTTAGACTTGTTAAGTAGACTTGTCACGATGATAAAGTAATCGTGAACTGTGGTACATGTATATACTCCACAACCAAATTCTCTATTAATTCTAGCTTCAAAAGGAGACTGTTTACATACCAGTCATCAAGGACAAGTTAGTACTTTTAGCTAAGGACTGGAGAGCTGTAGAATGAAGCCCATAGGCTTAGGTATGTGTGCCCCCAAAGACTGGTTTTTCAGCCGTTTTGGTCATAAACAGGGCATGATTTTTGAACTCTAGTCTTCTCAAACTCATTAAAAATAATTCATAAAAAGAAACAAAGGAAATCACAACCGTGAAGGAGGTTTGGATACCCGGTTTTAATTATAGCATAGATTTTGACAATTGGCTCCTCTATTTACTCTTTCGTTTTTGTTTCGATCAGTCCGGGCCACAACCAGAACTGGATATATAGTGACGTCATCGAACTTCACAAAATGGCGCCCATACTTAGGACGCGATACGTGGGCATATCTCGGCTCTTTTCTCGGCCTTGAAGTGCTCTTTTCCTACAGTACTTTAGGAACCTTTCCTTTGAATAATGAAGAAGCACGGAGTGTGAAAAAATGGCGTCTGAAAAGGATTTCACGCGGTTTTATACGTGAAACCGTTGAAATTGGGTGTGTTTTAGGGCAAGAATTTTCCTGACAAGGCACCAAACATCCAAAGAAATAAGGTACGTAGCAATTTTTTCCGTCTTTCAAAAATTTGTGCGAAATCTGCATACAATTTCCTTGAATTTGGTGCTATTTTCGTTTTAGTGCAAGACTTCCTCACATAGTGCTGTGCTTTCAAACGTGTAACATGCAACACCAGATTAGCTGCATCCTTACAAGTGTTTATGTTGTCGAAATTGATCATGTGGGTGTTAAACAAAAGAAGAAATCACTTGCACCAAGGTATGCAATCTACTTTGAATAGTAATTCCTTCAGTAATTTTTGGGGCTTCGACAAAACACTGA
>JAHPZR010004980.1:15000-25262 GCA_019787425.1 Platygyra sinensis
ACATTTATTTTAAGATAAAGATCACTTTAATGCGGTTTGACGACACAACAGGCGAAGGAATCAACTCTTTTAATTAAGCTTTCTTGAGTGAAAACAACAAATTTGAACAGTATTCAATTTTCAGATCGAATCATCCAGGGAGCATGCGAGCAAAGTAACCACAATTAGCTAGTACTGGATTTTAGCTGGTATTTTACACGTTGTTATGATTTATTATGGGAATTTATCATTGCTAAGAGGATCAAACATTTGATGGGACTAATGTAAGGAGCTGAGTAACATTTTTCCTGAAAGAACCCATCTAGATACAGCCAGTAATCTGGTTTATAAATTCTACTTTATGGGCTTCATGTCTTAATTTTAATAAAATCTTCGTGACTGTTAACAATTTTTTTTTGTCGTCTCGAAACTCTAGCTGACATTTTCATCAAGTATTTGTCCTTTGACTTCTAGACCCAATAAAATTCATTTCTCTCGGGCCAATCTGCCCTGGTTAATCCCTCTTTGTTCATCACCCGATCACGATGATGTTAACGTTTGGTTTTCGAATTCTTGAACATCTGATTGCTAACATTTTTATAGGTCGTGGTGAAAGGTTCCAAAAACAGAAAAAAAAAATGTCGCGGGGTACCGTCTAAGAAGCTCGGCTTGAAAACTTTAATTTTATTATAGAGTGTTGTAGGAATTTGGACCAGTACTGTAACTTCATTTTTGAGGTCTGTATGCACTCTACCTGTTCCGTAGATCGAAGGTTTCGTATTTCTCTGGCCGTGTTCCGCGTCAAGAAAAAAGAAATCTTTTGTGTGGTCTTTATAGCCTGGGGATACAATGGGCGCTATAGAGGCGGGTGTATGGAGGAACCACTGATATTTACCCATTGCGGGCCTGATTGCACGGCTTCATCGGGCTGGCCAGGTCCAATTCCCATATGTTTCTTTGGCGACAACTTCTGGAAAGAAGAAACATCTCATCCCGACCTGGCCCATATTCTTAATGGAGTGGGGCTCCTGGTACAACAATAATTGTCGCTATTTTTTTGCTGCTATTTATACTCCGACTCTATTGGAAATTTTTAACAAAGCCAAAACAGGTGTCATCATAGATCGATTTGTACTGTAAAGTTTAAGTCTAACAATGCTATCAAATCTTCGAAATAATTTAATGGCTTGCAATTGCATTCAGTTTCCATATATTATTTCTTTCAATCAATCAGTTCTGAGATTTTTTGTTCGTGTACAAAAACTACAATCACTGCATGACAGACGATTTATTAATTTTGTCTGCCTGCTTAGCAATGTATCGATACTGGCAGATTTTGAAGCTTTTAAAATCACGACGGGTTAACCTCTTATATTCAATTTTACCTTTCATCGGAACTTGAATATTTTCCAAATTAACATTTAATACTAGAGTAGCTATCGAGCTAGCATCTGTTACGAAACCAAAAAAGGTGTTTATCTGAAATGGCGTTCCAGGTTATGGCAGCAATGGCAAACCTCTTGTCATTAGCGTTGTTATTCATGGTCTGTCTGTCATGCATGGTAACTGCGCAGACTCCAATGCCGGAATGCAGTTACTGCTGGTGTCATAACGCGGGCGACTGTCCCGACCCGAAGGACTCATGTCCCGCGGTGAGAAACTGCAAAACAGCTGTGGTGAAAGACAAGTGTGGGTGCTGTGATGTGTGTCTTAAATCGATTGGAGAGACGTGTAGGAGAGAGCCTCTGGAGAGAGAAGACGAAAAATGTGATAAGGGATTGATGTGTGCTCCTGGAAATGATGCGTGGTACTGCGACAGCATGAAACCAGAGAACGTTAAAGTGAAAAGATGCGAAAAAGGTTAGTGGAAGATCATAACCTGTGTACAAACAACATCAGCCCCCTCTCCTCAAATTCTGTCGCCGATATCTAATTTTCTAGTTGCTAGCGCTACTAGTACATATGCGAGAATGTTTGGCATTCTGCGGCTTGGTACAAACATCTCGTTGTGTGAGAAAAGGTTAATATTGCAACCTATCAGCGTACGTATTTTTCAAAGACTGATCCAGGAAAGCCACACGGAGGGCGAAACATGATTAGCGACGCCGCTACATAGACGTCCCTCTCCTCCATTTTTTGAGGGAAGGGGGCGGTTTACATAGGTTAGTTACAGCTGACTGCAGAAGAATTTATGTTTTGAGTTTCGCACTTAGAATAATCTTTAAAAATAGAATAGCGAGCGGTGTGTTTACCATATAGAAAAAATATTACTCCGCGGAGAGAAGATATAAATTTTATTTTCGAGCGGTAAAACAATGTTGTAGCTTCGTATGAATTTTACCAGTGGTATATTTTCTAATAATCTCTCGTGGTGGATACCTTGAAAGTACCTTTCTGGTTTTCTTATTTCACATCAGAGGGGAAAAATAAATGCTTTGACCTCGTCACAAGGAAATCCTACCGAGTTGATGAGATTTGGATACGAGGAGACTTCGCCTGTACAGCATGCATGTGCAAGAGAAGCGGTCGACTCAGCTGCTGGGCAATACAGTGTAATGCTCCTGACTGCAAGAATCCTGCTCGTGCAGAAGGCAGATGCTGCAGCTTCTGTTCGGACACTGACTGGAATAAAGGTTAGTCCACCCCGGGGCGGGGAGGGTCCTTTATAAAAAGGAGGGGGGGGGGGGTGTAAAAATACTGTGGTTGTAATCAGGCATGACATAAAAACGGAATTGTAGCGTTGACACTGATTAAAAAGTTTTTAAAAAAGCTTTTTAAAAAGTAAAACGCTCCGATCACTTCGGTGACCTTCATCAGTTACGAATGCAAATAAGACTAACGATCGTAAAATAGGCAAGTAGGTGACAAATATGCATAACGCGTGTGCTAAAAGTGTTCTAAATATTCCTGAGATTGAGGTACACACGAGGAAACTCAACGTGCTCGTTGATTGAGTTCTCTTCCTTATCGGAGTACCACGTTTCCAAAAACAACCGCTGGGTCCGCTGGGGACAAACATGAAGAATTGACACGTTTTTAAAATCAAAGGTGTGGCCAGTTTTTTGGGAATGTTGGGAAAGTTGAGAGTTTTTGTCAACACACGCGGCGGTTTTAGAATGTTCGTTGGTTCTGGTGGCGCGTGACGTCTGGCCGATGTACACTGCATCGCAATCGTTGCACTTGAGCTTGTAAACAGTGCCCCTTGTGTCCTCTTTCTTTCGCTGATCTTTCGCTCTTTTAAAAAAGGAGCCGACGGTGTGGATGGTTTATGCGGCACTTTGATGTTGTGATGGTTTAGCACTCTCGTAATTTTCTCAGAGGCCAAATTACGCTTGACTGCCTGGTCCCCCTGGAGGGGGTGTGTTCGTCGGAAAATTTTGGAAAAGAACCCCTAAGATGTCCCAAGATCCTGTTTTGTGGACAAGGCTTGAAATTTTTTTTACCCCTGCGGTTCGTGTATCTTAAAAAGGTACCATAAAAGCTCTCGCTGTTGTCACTTTTGAGGCTGATCACCCTACGAGATACCAAAACCGCCCGCCTTTTTTTACTCATAAAAGGTAGGACAAGAGCACCAGTCCTTTCTATTTGGGATTCCCCTCCCCACGGGATCAGTCCTATATGCTACGTCTGTTTCGTCTCTCAGATACTGGTGGTTTTGGCTATGTTTTATTAGTCAATTGTATGGATTGTATGGAGTGTATTCCTCTGCACATCGGCTCAATATGTATTTAGCAGCTGTTCGGGAAGAACAGAGACCTTACTTGACACTTGGAGAGCAGCAGATCGAAATCAAGCCTACAGACGGTACGGTCCGCTACACGCGCACTCGTCTTGCGGTGGTTTCCTTTCTCCAAATCGAGAGGTGTGGTCAACTTTTCATTGAACCTTGTTTTCTCAGTTCGTGCAGCTCCAAGTTTTTCTTCTTTTTTTCATTTTCTTTTTGTTTCATCAATTATATGGCCCACGCCCTTCATACTACAGGGCAAAGAATCGACCAAGAAAACAAAATCGGATTTTAAAATGAGGAACGTAACTCGCACTTGATTTGAATATGTACCCGAGGGGTAATCCGAGAAAAATTCGGTGGGGGTGTGCGGCCCGCTTCCCAAAACCCTTACAACCCCTATATATGACCAAAATCAGCGATTTTCCCTACCCTATTTATGACCTGACTTAAAATTTGCTACCCTATGTATTACTCGATCGATCCCAACTCAATACACTGTTTCAGTACTCTTATACTCAGTTCCCTAGTTCAGATCATGTTAAAGGCATCGTGAAGGGCTTTTGTTAATCGGTCTTATCAGTAATCATGAAAAAGGTAGCTCCGTCTAAAACCATACCCTGTTCGAGTAATATATTAAACAGTCGGGACAGTGTTTCATCGGGATATCCAAATACCGAGAAGAGAGTTGAAAATACGACGCGCAGCGGAGTATTTTTGACGAAATGAATTCGAGGTGTTTTGGATAGCCGATGAAACACTGTCTCGAGTGTTTTATAGATCTTCTCAATCGAAACAAAAACGAAAGAGTAAATAGAGGAGCCAATTGTCAAAATCTATGCTATAATTAAAACCGGGTATCCAAACCTCCTTCACGGTTGTGATTTCCTTTGTTTTCTTTTTATGAATTATTTTTAATGAGTTTGAGAAGACTAGAGTTCAAAAATCATGCCCTGTTTATGACCAAAACGGCTGAAAAACCAGTCTTTGGGGGCACACATACTTAAGCCTATGGGCTTCATTTTACAGCTCTCCAGTCCTTAGCTAAAAATACTAACTTGTCCTTGATGACTGGTATGTAAACAGTCTCTTTTTGATGCTAGAATTAATAGAGAATTTGGTTGTGGAGTATATACATGTACCATAGTTCACGATTACTTTATCATCGTGACAAGTCTACTTAACAAGTCTAAATACTGTAACGATAATGGATAAGTTGGGGACCGTCGAATTCATTCTTGAAAAATAGCTTCTTTTTTCAGCTAACACACAGAACCTTTTTAATTCTCAGTTTGCAAATTCAATGGAAAGAAATTTTTCCAGAGTGAAATGATTGTCTTACAAGACCGTAAGTCGCTCTGGTAAGTACAGAATTTACTCGGAGTTTATACCCATGATTAAGCATAGATGTACTCTAGTTAAGAAATAGAAAACATGTACCGTGTTTCTATCGAGTTATACAAACACGAGTGGAAGTTTGGGAGAACGAGAAATGCTGTGGGAACACGAGCCGCAGGCGAGTGTTTCCACAGCTTTTTCGAGTTCTCCCAAACTTTCACGAGTGTTTGTATAACTCGATAGAAACACGAAGTACATGTTTTCTATTTCTTTTAGAAAACACCACGACGAGAAAAAGGAAAATAACTTGTTAGCTTTGGATATCAAAATGTAAATTCTCTTTGCTCGCGCCATCACTACGTCAACAAGCGCGCGCTAGTTTTGTGTCTCCATCGAGTTATACAAACCCGATTTTTAACCAATCAGCGCGCGTGCTTTCTTAGGACTGTTTTCTAATTATTAATACAGCGGATTCCCAATTTCTCCAACCCTCGATTTTCGAACCTCCTAGTAACTCAAATCAAAATTTGTTTCCCTCCCCACAAAGGATCTTAAAGGTCGGCACACACGTTGAGACTAGTCCCTGCGACTAGTCCCATCGTGTGAACTGGTCATTTTTTTTTCAAAATCTAGTCGCAGGGACCAACTTTGGTCCCTGCGACTAGTCCCACGAATTCAAACCAGTTTGAATTTTTGGGACAAGTCCCTGCGACTAGTTCCTCAAAAAGCTTCGTGTGAACTGTTCGTAGGACAAGTCCCTGCGACCAGGCCCAACGTGTAAACACTTCACGGGACTAGTTGCAGGGACTAGTCCCCTCGTGTGTGCCGACCTTAAAGGAACGCTGCAATTTTATCCCCGGCGATTTCTGGAACTACCTAATGGGGGTTCGAAAAATAGGGGTTCAACCCGGCGGGATAGAGGGCTCGCATGAATTTGTGACTTCTTCTCTAAAATATAAATATTGTACTGTAAATTATAAATTCCATTGTAATGCAGATGAACCTTGTTAAATTTTATACCTAGGTTATCTTGAGCTTACTACATCGTATCCTTTTTCATCGTCTGTTATCGGCTTTCTTTCTGTTCAAGATCAGTTGTAAGTCGACTGTACTTAATAATTTTCTTTCAGAAGAGTTTCTTTTCTTTCTTGATTGTTAAAGCAAATGTGAAGAATCGGAAGGCTGGGTGTGTCAACATGACAACAACCAACAACAAATGGATCCACTGAGTGGTAAGTCGCAAAAATGAACCCTTCCACTAAAGTCGAGGCGTATACTGAAAAAAAAAAAGGATTATTGTTCTAGAGATAGAAGAGGTCTAATGCAATTAGATTATTAAAATACTAATCAAAACATTCATCATTTTGGCTTCAACTACGCCGTTATTTGATTCAGAACTGTTAGAACATGAAACAAAAACATAAAACTGGTGGCATAGCGGCGAAAAAAACATGTACACTCCTGGCCATGACTGGTTTTTTTTAAAGTCTTGCTTCTGACTAGCTCAAAGTATTCCAAAATATTTTGATTTATTTTCGCTGTAATCAAATTAATTTAAAAATTCAACAGCGATTTCTTTTGGATTGGGTAAAGAAAAAAACTTAGAAACCACCAAACGAAAGCTTTTTATTTCGAGCTGAACTTGTTTTCAAGTTTGAGCTGAAGCAAGTTCAGCTCAAAATTATCCCGAGCTGGCTGAACTTGTTTCAGCTCGGGATCGACTTTGCATAACCTGACACACATGATAGCCTTAACAAATACACCTTAAAGCGGCTAAAGTCGGCAAATCGTCAAAGTATTATTTATTTTTTATTTTTCAATTTTGATTTCAAAGAGACACCACAGTGTGCTAACCCACTGACAGGAGAGGTGTACAAAGAGGGTGAGATCTGGAGCCTCAGTGAATGCGCTCACTGCTTGTGTGGAGAATTCCAGACAGGCAATTGCTCGGTAATTCGCTGTTCCAAGCCACTGTGTGATGATCCGTTTAAAATCAAGGGAAAATGCTGTCCAGTGTGCCCGCAAGATTACGCTAGAGGTTGGTGTAATTGCAATTATTAACCACGAATATTAAAGGAGCTCAGTCATGTTTGAAAAGCTTAGCAAAACTTTTCAAATTCGTTGTTTGCAATCCGCGTCAATCTTCTCCATCCTTGACCATCCTTGTTCCTTTATGGTTTATTATCGTCTCTTTGATGTTTTTCTATCTTTACAAAGTGTTATTTTTAGGTTTCCTTCAATTTAACGGTTATTTTTTTCGATGTTCAAAATAACTCAAGATGCCGTGACTGGCCCCTTTAACCAGGAAATATCGGCAATTCCGCAAATATTTGGCTCGAGTAAAGAAGTCGATGATATGAGTTTCTGTTATTACCCATTAGTTTGCCACTTTGAAGGTGTAAAGTACTTTCATGGAGAGCTTGTTGTTCTTCCGGACCGATGTACCCTGTGGTGAGAAGTCTGTTTGTTGCTATACTAATGCTATTGTAATAAAACTAAAGGCTAAATGTTAGAGCACGATGGCGAAGTATTCGCCAAAGAGGTACTCAGAGAACAGTTTTATCCAAGACACAATCAAGTACGAGACTTGTACCTCAAACGTCTTAAT
Source organism: Platygyra sinensis (assembly GCA_019787425.1). Lineage (NCBI taxonomy): Eukaryota > Metazoa > Cnidaria > Anthozoa > Scleractinia > Merulinidae > Platygyra > Platygyra sinensis. Next base: position 22,650 of record JAHPZR010004980.1, read on the forward strand.
CTGGATCTGGATTTGTTTGTTAGGAAACTGACTGTACGTGTACAATGCTTCCTACAACCTATGACCAAGAGGGATTTGGAGTCTAAGACACAAAAAACACCACCACGCCTTCAATAACAACAACAACAATCGTGCGCATATATTTCACGAAATTTAAATTTGAGATTAATTTTTATCTCGGCGCGTTTAATTGATCAAGACAAGCGTCAGCGTAAAAGCGTGTCGCGATTGAACAGAGTGGTTATCAATTCAGTGTCATAAAATCAAAAACAAAAGTAATCACTCAAGCCAATCACAAAGAAGACAGACAATACAGTGAGCGAATCAAAACTCGAGGAAATTACATGTAGCTGATGCAGAGCGGGGGAAATGCATGTGAACGAGTCACGATTGGTTTGTCTTGATTTCTGATTGGATAAAAATAAAATGGCACGAGTGTTTTAATTAAGCTAATCATGTAGTGAAAATAGCTCTATACATGTCGAGATACATCAGTTCCTTGATTCTATTTCATCTTTAATAGTACTTGCAGCTACTCCAAGTGGCAGTGTTCAAGCAGCAGATGCAAGTTTACAAAGATGATTAAGGGTAAGACCGTTAGCTTACATTAGATGCACCAAACGCGAAAAAAGAATTTTTACCACTCTTACAGCCCTTGGCACTAAATGCAATCACGATAGAAGACCTTAGTATTGCAGTACTGTATCATTACAACATCCAGTGATGTTTTTGCATGGATTTTTTTGTTGTTTGCAGAGCCACTTATGATGAGACCTAAGTGAAAACGGATGGATTGAATAAATTGTGGATTAAACTGAGTTTACCCGCAGTCACATCAGACTACGAAACTGTTCACCAGCAAAGTTTGCAACAGCGCCTGAAGAAACTAGATTCATACAAAGACGCATTTGCTGTTCACCACATTAGGATAAAATGTTAACGTTGTTACAATTTATTAAATTAAATTTAATTGACCAGCTAAGGGTGGTGGGATGAGAAATTAGACACACGAAAGGAGCTAATTTTTTGGGAGTTTGTATTGTAAACATCACGCCTCACACAAATGTGAGCTAAAATGAAGAGTTCCTGAAGAGGCAAAACGGCCGATAAATATGGTTTTATTGACTAAGTGTGAGATCAAGATGGCTGGATATTGGCCAAGTTCTTTTTTGCGTGCATGTTTATGGACCGAGATGGAGTAGAGGTCTATAAACTCGCCAAAAAAGAACGAGGCCAGTGTCCAGCCATCTTTACAGACCCCACTGTCAATAAAGGATTTGTTTTATGGCTTTCGGGAAAATTTCTCTTTCGGGACATGACGGGTAGTCCCGAGCGCGCAAGATAGCTCGGTAGCCAATCACAGCGCTCGATTTGGTTCATCTTGCCGGCTTTCGAGCTAGGCGTATAATAAAAGTAGTTGGCTTTCGATGTTGTTCGCACATTGTCGGTATATGGGTAGCAAGCAGAAACGATTATTATTATAGAAACATTCGGAAAAATAAAACATAAAATATCTGTTCCATTTGGCTCTGGACTAAACCGTCGACAGGCAAAATATTAGACTTCGACAAGTCTCTCGTGGAACAAAGAGAAAGAGGGACTACTCGTAGTCTAGCAAAAAGTATCCTATGAACAATAAAATAGTTATGAGGTAATTTTATTATGTCAAGTGAAATGAATAACTTAATTAGTTATAAATTAATAAGTTAATAAATTAAAAGTACAGTAAAGCCGGAGAGTTCCACTGAGTTTATTTTGCATTTTTACCGGGCTCATGTTGTAATTCTCTTTTTTTAGCATTGCCCATGGATCAGAATTAAAGAAGGTTAACAAAGTACATGTCTACATATAAAGTACAGCCTGGTTTTCACTACGACAAAAGCACGTTAGCACGGCCGTAAACATAATAAATGGTAATGAGGACTCCCACAGTACAAGCACAAACTGCAATGAACAGCAGTTTCTTCTGGCGATATAGTAGCCTGCCTAGCAGGCGCAGAGAGAGGGGTTGGGGAAATCGGGAAACAGAAAGGGAGTGCGGAGGAGAAAGAGCGCGCGCCCTGCCCCTCCTTCCTTTCCTTTATCCCCGATTTCCCCAACCCCCTTACGCGCCTGCTACGCAGGCTAGCGGTATCGAGGAGGTAATGAACCATTCTCGGCCAAAGTGCTACTCGCCTTAAAATTTCGTTGACGATTAGCACTGAACGCACCAAAAAATTCGAAGTTTTTCATTGGCTGACAAAAATGAGTGCGCAGCAGAAATAAAAATTACAAAGCTTTACGCATTCCATTTTAACTCGGCCCGGATGGTGACACCCTCGCTGGCACGATTTACGAAAAGAAAATTAAATGCAAAATGAAGTCTATTCCGGGTGTCTGGCGGGGAGTATCCCTTGCTATTTACCTCTGAGCAACTCGGGAAAAATGGCGTCCTGGTTTGCATCCGTAACAAGTGAACAAATCATCCAAATTGATTTTTTGTGGTGTATATTATCTCACTGTTTTAGTATGTACTAAAACAACTTTTCACCTCAGTTTCGGTGGCTAGGGGTGGATATTTACCTCGCCCCTTCGCGGATCGGTAAATATCCACTGCTAACCACCTCCACTTCG
>JAHPZR010004982.1:0-87500 GCA_019787425.1 Platygyra sinensis
TCTTCACTGCACTTGCTACCCAAGCTACATTCCAATGCATGAAGAAATATTTACTTGTCTCATAACACTTACTCAATATAACTTGGATCCAGCCCTTCTGCCTTCATCTTTGGTGCAATTGCCATTAATGGCACTCCCTGAAAAGGCCACATACATTAAATTGTTTCTGGTTTGAACATTGTTTCACCCCTTCAATTCCAGTTCTAATAAGAAACTGAGAGATGGATTCAGCTATAATGTTTACATTATTGTTGCAACCCAGTTCGTATCATGTGATGATTCAATTGGAAGGTTACATTTGTTCTGTTTATACTTACTCCAGAATGAATCACCAAGCGGTCTCAATCAGGTGGCAACAAAGACGTAAACACATTAGCTGAATCTGTCTATTTTAAGATTCCTCAAAATGCAAATATGTGGACCTACATGCTGGTCATGAGATCAAGGGACGTTCTGATCACTGACTAGAAGTTGTCTCTATATAACAGAAATAATCCCCAACTAGAATACCGATGGTTTGACAGGTACATGAAATGCCTTGGGGAGGTTGTTACTTGTATGCAGAAGATCAAATCAAAGCAACTACCATCAGGAAGTAATCAGAACTTTATGGTAAAGATCCTGCGTATAAACCAAGTGGCCCATTAGTCTGGCCCTTATCTCTGGTTTCTGTAGCATAAAGCAACAATAAGTATTTCTACTCCCCCTGGATGGGATGCTAGTCCATCACAAGGTTACCCACACCATTTAATTCACTGCACCCATTCATACACCTGAGTGGAAAGAGGCACTGCAATAGTAAATCGTCTTACCCAAGAACACAACACAATGTCACCAGCCAGGGCTTGAGCCCAGACTGCTCAATCTGAAGGTGAGTGCACTAAGCACAAGGCCACTGTGCCTCCACAATTAGAACTTTTAGAGGTACGTAATTAGTAGGAAATTCCTCTTTACTCAAAACTCAGACATTGCTTGAATGGGAGAAGAATAGGTGATTTACATGTCAGTGTCATTTGACTACAACTACCAGAATCTTTCACTTTTCCTCTCTCTCTCATGTTAATTGGGGCAATTGTTCCATGTACCTAAACCCCACTGTGATTTAAGAACTTAAATTATAAAGAAATGACATGATCCCTGGTAGTTACAATCAGTTGACAACATACACGCAGATGTGCAAATGCAAATATGCTTTTATGTGCTAAAAAAGGCGGAAAAAGGACAAATTTAAAATCGTTAGCTGCGAATTCAACATACTGTGGCTTCATTAAAATTTCCCTAAGCTTGAGATTATATCGTTACAACTGGATGTAGCTTCCAGAGAGGAGTGAAAAATGAGAAACAACATCAGTGAGCTGTGTTTCTGGAAACTTACAACTTTAACCATCTGAAAGTACTTGGCATATCTTGGATCTTTTGAAACAGTCATGGCTAGAAATGAAAAGTAGAGCAAAGATTTTAAAAAAATATCCTGTAAAGGAAATAACACTCTCAACAATCAACAACAACAACAATCTTTATTATTTACACCTTTTCTTACAATTAGCATTACATTTTTTAAAGGAATTAAGATCTATAAAGAGGGGAAAAAAAAAAGCTAAACATTACCATTTAAAGGTGTCTAGGGGCTAAATAAACTTAAGTTTTCTAGTTAGCCCCTAGCTAAGGAAAGTTAATTAAAAGATTGTAGCAGGTACAACAGAAACAACACAAAAACAACAACAGGTTTATAGTGAGAAAATAATAGTCAATAAACTTTCCAGTGTACATTTGTGACCCTAAACAACTCCCTCGCCTGCTTCTCTCCCATTTACTTTGCAAGTTGTACAAAACTCAGCATTGTTACACTTAAAGCTTATACTAGTGTACTCAAGTGTGTACAAATGTACAATAACAAATACAAGTTCTGGTAAAGAGATACAGATATTTGACCCTTTGAAAACAGCCTGTAGTTTAATTAAACTTGTTGATTCACTATGTTAAAGTGATACTATGATGAAAATCGCATCTTCCCAATCTAAACCATTTTAAAACAAAAACAAGTAGTGTGTATGAGAAGAAAAATGCTGTTTACTATTTGCAAGTATCTCTTTTAGTTGCAGATATATTAAGTTTGTAAAATTTGCAAATAGCCAACTGATGACGTCATCTACACTACTCCACCAAGTTTAGATCAACTATGATGAAGAAAGATATCTCACCCAGTTTGTATCAGAAATGTTTGATTCTTTGCAGTACAATACAAGCTTAACAGTTGTTACCATTAAGTGAAATCAACATCTTTGCTGTCACACGATATCGTGAAATCAACATCATAACCTATCTTGGCCTGAAGTCAACATTTTTGAGCTTACGCGCTGCGTGAAACAAACATTTCACTCTTTTTAAGTGAAATCAACAACTTTGCTGTCACGTCTTATCGTGAAATCAACATTTTAACCTATCTAGGACTGATACTGCCATTTTTTAGCTTAAGCGCTGCGTGAAATGAACATTTTGCTCTTTTTGAATGAAATCAACATCTTTGCTGTCACGCGTTACCGTGAAATCAACATTTTAACCTTTCTAGGCCTTAAGGTATCAGTATACCCCAAATGACAACCTCGTGTTGTCGCTGTTTCATGGTCACGCATTTCATAAAACCCCCAATAAAGTGTATATTTTCTGAAAGCTTAATAATTGCAGATTCCGATAATTTCTTGATTTAGTTCAAGAAATAAAACCCTTTCCTAAAATAGCGATCATTTCCCAAAAGTATGTAGTTTCACAAATTGAGTTTGTTTCCGGTGAGAACTTAACGAGAGAAAAGTGACATCACTACGTTTTCTTCACGCCTTGATCTAAAAAACCATGTCAGGGAATTTTGATTACTTGTCTGGTTTGTTTTTAATACACTGTTAAACTTAAAGTTGTTATAAAACACTCATTGCCTTTGCTTAAATGCTCATTACTTTCGAAGGAGTCAAAAAATAAAAATTCCCCGACACGGTTTTTTTTTGCCACATTATCGGGCAACATTCTTGCCAAATTACAGCAAAAATGGATGAAAACTCGCTGTAAATGAACTAGAAACGTGCTCCTCATTCGATGAGATATTAGTTTTGAGAAATAAAGCGAAATACACTTTAGGGCGTTTTTTCTGGTGTGGGGAGACTAGATCACAAACGATTGAAAAGTAATTACCTGTTGATTGATAAAGTGAGGGCTCTTCTTACATAGACAATAGGGCTTGCATTTACAAATCGGCCCGCAAAGCGGTCTCAAATGCTGTTACTGGCAGGAAATATCAACAAAGCTCCCTGTTTCGCTGCTCCATTCACTCACTCAGATCGAATTTTGGAAAGCACTGGATGCAATACCTTAACGATGCTGAAGACAAAATCTAAGAGATCCAAAAAAAGCGATAGAGGAAGTAACGCGGGGAATTCACAAGGTGAATTCGCGAAAGAAACCATGCATACTGAAATGAGAGAATCAGGGTAAGAATGCTTCTTTTACACGTTGCAGTAGTAGTATTACTGTATATATTAGTTGGCTATTCAGAATTTTGGCGAAGTGCATGTGTAACTTAGGGCAGAGAATCGGCCTTGTATCTGCAAATCAGCGAAAAGAATATTGTAACAGTTTTTCACTCCGCAAATGTGGCAAAGCTTGGCGGTGCTTTCTGAATCTTCGGCAAAGGAGTACAAATGAAAACCTTTGGTGAATCTTCTACAATGACATGGCGTCGTAAAATGCTGGCATCTTTCAGTTGTAAAAACTGGGGGCCTCAAAGGCGAATGGAGCGGTTGCGACCCACAACTGTTTAGAAAAAATGACAGCGCATATTTAGAAATATAGGACGAATGTAAATGGAACAGTTGAAGCGCTTCAGCCCATTCCTTATTAAATGCTTTCGAGCTTTTCCGTTTCGGTGCCCTCTTCGCATTTGAAAACAGACACGATCTTTTGCGTTTCTTTTTTGAAGACATCTTCCATCAAAAACAAATCGATTATGCGTGACAGACAAATCAGTAATCTCGCAAAGCAAACCATGCCACGGTTCATGTGACTTTCAATGGCATTTTAATTGACAATGACAACTTGCTGACAGCTTCAAATTAGAGCTAATTTATTCATAGAATCGTTTTTCCTTTATAACTTTGTCTAGGAGAAACCTTTTTTCGCAGAACTTTTTGCATTTTAAAGAACTTGATGAGATGTACATGGGAATACCAAAAACTAAAATTTGGCAAAATAATCGATTTTGGGGTATACTGATACCTTAAATTGATGTTTTTGAGCTTACGCACTGCGTGAAATGAACAGTTTGCTCGTTTTTAAGTGAAATCAAGATCCTTGCTGTCATGCTTTAACATGAAATCGCGAAAAGTTAACATTTGACTGTAATTTGAGTGAAATTAACGTCTTTGCGGTCACACGATAACTGGAAATCAGTAATTTCAACTGTTTTCAGCTGATAAACATTTTTTAAGGTTACATGTTGTGAAAGATCAATATTTTGCTGGATTTTAAGTGAAATTACTGTCTTGACATGACCGCAAATACAGGTTTTTTGCATACATAATATTTTGAAAATGAAGCAAACTTCAGCAAGAAAACATACAGAACATTGTTTAACGTCCCTAAACAAAAGTAAAATATGCAACGCCCTTTTTTCACCGAACCCTTCAATTTCAACTGTAGGTATTAAAGAACTGCTTTACACTGTTGATAATAACTTGCAACAATAATAAACACCAAAAACTTCAGTTTATGCTTACTTGGTTTCTCAGGCTCTGGAGGGAATATGGAAAGAAGAATAAAATAAAAATGTAATGAATATGTGCTGCCAATGTACAGTATTCAGATATGATATTCCTCACATACACTATACTGCTTATAAGTAACCAAGTACATGAAGAATGATGTTATTATGACACAATAATAGGTCATAGCTTTGACCAAATAATAAATATTCACTGAGAAACTCGCAACAACAATATCTTCTTGTAGAATGACCAACAACAACAACAGTTAAGGTCTATAAGGTTTACACAAAAGCAACTCAGAAGGGTTTTCAGTAACTTATGCTTACCTGGCTCTTCTGCAGGAGGTGCAGGAGGTGCATGAGGTCCCTGTGTAAAAGGTATTGAAAGATATTTTTACTTTCAAAATATTTCAAGTTCTGTGCTTAATCTTTTAATTACTCCAAGACCTATGGTACATGTAGCAATGGCAAGTGCACAAACAGGGCTGTGATATTAAAAATTGAGGTTAAAAGCTGTTTAAATATTACTAAACGTTATCGATCTATTTAATCATCATCATCAGATGATGATGATGATCAAATACATCGAAAATGTTTAGTAATAATTTAATGCTTTTAACATCAATTTTTAATATAGTTTTCTCAGCAAAATGCACATAAGGCTGTGATAGTTAAAAGAACCATGAAAGACAACATAGCCATTGAATAAACTTTTTCCAGTACATGGTATGTTTGGTCTTGTAATTTATCCCACAGAAAGAATTAGCTTTTACATGTAGCTTCTTAATAAACTTGTGTGTTGCTGTTTGTTGTTACCTATTTAGCACTAGTAACAAGTGTTTTTAGTACCAAAATGAGTCCTAATTACCTGTGCCTCTGCCGCTGTTTGTGGCACATCAGAAGCTGGAGGTGGAGCTGGTCCAGCAGCTGGTGAAGCCGCTGCCCCACTCGGTGCAGGCGTTGATACTGTCACATCTTCCAGCCCTGGGATTGATGCCAACTGAGTCAACAAAATGAACATGTTATTATACTCATTGTGGATTATGTTTTCTTTGCAAGAGGCTACGCTAATCAATTCAACAGAATAGCACAAAATAAGTGCCCGTTTACTTAGTATTTTGTGAATGAAATTATAGTTGCTGCCCACCTCTTTGCGAGGGACTGACTGCCTTAAGGTGTCTGTTATCAAAAATCAAATGTTTTAAATTCCAATTGGAACAAGGATATAGTGTGTATTTTAGAACTTAAATTGGCCGATATCCAGAAACAAGATAATTCAATATGATTTAGATCAAAAATTTTAACAATAATAGTACAAGATATTTGGTATTCCAGTAATTTGGCAAAACTTGAAAACTTCTAACTTGTACACTTGAACAACAACAACAACTAATAAGATGAAAAAACAACTTCTACCTTAGCTTCTAGAATGCTCATCATTATTTCAATTCTTTGGATTTTGTTGGACAAGTCAGCCAGTTTCTGCAATGGAAAAAAAATTTCATTAACACACATACAAATATATTGTACATGTAAAAGAAAAGTTACACCGGTGTTGCTCCTTTGATAGTAATGCTTTTTTTTCAAAACGCAGAGGTATCACTATTTACCAATAATTATTTAATCTACAACAAAGTGAGTACCAGAGTAAAATAAAATAACTTTAAAATTAATTTTATTCTGTTTAGCACATGTACAAAAATTATGGTGATTGATGTTTAGTTGTCGATAAGTTTGATGAAAGAACACATAAATCTACAAATATTGCTGGAAAAAGTGCTTTCAACTGTAATAATTATACTGTAATTTATTGCAATGTACATATAATAACATTTAAGAATTTTAAGGAAACAGTGACTACAGCTAACATGAGAGCTTAATTCTTCCCACCATGACAAGGGGTTCACGATGCATAGTCAATGTTTGCCATATGCAGTGTTAATACACTGTAGTAGAAAGTTGAAAGCAGATCATTGCCAGGCTAATTTGTAATATGTATATAACTGTGTGGCAAATAAACATTCATTCATTCATTCATTCATTCATTCAGGTATACAATAATCACTAATGGCTATAAGCCTTCTGATAGACTTCCAAAAGTACTGGTATTTGCAAATTTACCAATAGCATTCTAAAATGCATGGAAATATTGGGATGACAATCGGGTATCATCAGAAGTCACTGGGCTCCTTCAAGTTTATCTTTGGAAATACGCTGGAATCTTCAAATACAATGTAGTTTTCAGCAAAACACTGGGAGCCGACAAAATGTCCCCAGCAAACATGTACCTCACTCAAATGATCTGAGATCTTTGTGTTACTTTGGATTACCTCTGAAATGTTGTGTAACTAGTACTTGTACTCTTCTGTGTACTTATGTTAATAATAATAAAATAAACTTTATTTTCTATAGAGTCTATATAAAAAAATTAGCTGTTCTAGGCGCTTTACAATATCACGTATGTTCCCCTGCTACCGGTACATGACAGCCATGCTTTTTCCTTAGCTAAAGAGAACCGGGTATTTTTTCCTAGTATGCACTGCAGGCATAAACACAGAAGCAGCAAAGGAGACAAGAAATGTGAAGAAGGGAAAGGTACACATATATGTGAAAAAGTTAATTTAGACCAATTAGACGGTTGCTGTATCCTGTGGGTAGAACTTTTAGAACAGCTTTTCCAAGTTAAACTGCTCATGCTAGCAAGATTTGTATCTCTCAAAGCCTTGCTAACATGTATTAGGTCCCAGGTGTTGTGGCTGTATTTAATGAGATTGCACAGTTTACAATATATGTAATAAATTACTCAGTATCAACCAATGGGAAATGAGCAAAAGACGGTTCTTGTTACGTCACTCTTCTTCCTGCCCCAATAGAACACAAAATGAGCAAATGTACAATCATTTTGTTTGCAATGCTATTGTTGTCAGTTTTCCAATGGGAAAAATAATAAACAGCAGCAAGAAACAGCTCCTAACCTCTAGAGACTTTGACCTGATAAGAAATCCAAGAATCTTAGCAAAGCCAGCATTCATTTGTGTGTTGCGCTGCTTTAGGAGAACTGTCCCAGCAACTGCGACACCAGGCAAGCACTCTGGAGAATCCTTTTTCTTGCTGTTCTTTATGGCTGCACATGCTGTGAGAAAAGTATGGAAAAGTGGTGCTCTTTCTTTCCACTCGGAGCACAGTTTCTTGTAATCGAAATCTTTTGCTTCATCATTTGTGTTCTTGGATGTTCTAAGCATGGATGGCCGGTGCTTGGAACATAGTTCATCTACTTGCACAGTCATTAGCTTGATAACTTTTTCAATCACTAATTCTTTGACTCCATCAATCTTTAGAGCAGCTCCAGCTATCCGCTGGTGATTACCATCCACCATTGCTTTGGCTAGAACATGCAACTCACTTTTAAGTTCCTTTCGAACAGGTTTACTGGGATAATCCACGCAAATGCGAATCCTGGTCTCCTGTTTTTCTTCAGGTTTTTGTGCCTGGAATGGAAGTACAGCAAAAAGTTGATCAGTAGTAAAACTTCCAAGTGGATCTGAAAAACAACCGCTGGTAACAGGCTTTGTAGTGGTGTTCACATTATTAGCAGTGGCAGGAATAGGAGGTCTGTCCAATGCAGTAATAGAGATTCCAGGCTTTGTAGCAGTGCTCACACTATTTGCAGCAGTAGAAATAGGAGGTCTGTCCAATGCAGTAACAGAGATTCCAGGCTTTGTAGCAGTGCTCACACTATTAGCAGCAGTAGAAATAGGTCTATCCAATGTAGTAACAGAGACTTCAGGCTTTGAAGCAGTGTTCACACTATTTGCAGCAATAGAAATAGGAGGTCTGTCCAATAAAGTAACAGAGATTCCAGGCTTTGTAGCAGAGCTCACATTATTAGCAGCAGTAGAAATAAGAGCAGGTCTATCCAATGTAGCGAGAGAGATTCCAGGCTTCGTAACAGTGTTCACACTATTAGCAGCAGCTAAAACAGGAGGTCTGGCAAATGTACTAAGAGAAATTCCAGGCTGTGTAGCAGTGTTCACACTGTTAGCAGCAGCTAGAGCAGGAGAAGGTCCAGCGGAAGTGGTAGTAGTAGTAGTAGAAATTCCAGACTGTGAAGCAGTGTTCACACTATTAGTGGTGGCTAGAACAGGAGGTCTAGTGAATGTAATAGCAGAAACTGCAGGTTTTGTAACAGTGTTCCTTGTGGCTAAAATAGGAGGAGGTCTAGCAAATGTAGTAAGAGAAATTCCAGGCTGTGTAGTAGTGTTCACACTACTAGCACCGGGTAGAACAGGACAAGGTCTAGCAAATGTAGTAAGAGAACTTCCAGGCTGTGTAGCAGTGGCTAAAAGAGAAGACAGTTGAGTGAATGCTGTTGTAAAACAAATTCCAGGCCTTGCAGCAGTGTTCACACCCTTAGCAAATGCTAAACCAGGAGGTCTAGCGAATGTACATGTAACAGAAATTCCAGGCTTAGTAGCAGTGTTATCCCCGGCTAAAATTACAGAAGGTCTGGCGAATGTAGAAACAGAACTTCCAGCATTTGAAGCAGTGTTTATACTGTCAGCAGCTGCGTACACCACATGGACTGTAGCTTCGGTACAACTATTCGATTTCCCTCCGATTTGCAACGTAGATGGTGCTTGGTGTAATGTTTCACGTGCATAACTTGACGTACCAAGTAGATCTTCAAGCTTAATCTTCTTGTTAGCATCTAGCGGTCTATTTTGTTCGCTAGCCAGTCTTTTACCCCGGGATAAGCCACGGCCATGAAAATCTCGCTGAATTTCACCAACGATTGCATCCAGTTTTCGCACAACATTTTGATATTTTCCCAGGCGTTTGTAGCATGTCGAGTTGCAGATGACCGCCTTTTCTCTTTCCGACGCGGCATAAACAGAGAGATCAACTTTTGTAGCCCGTGCAATTAGAGCTGAAATTTCCAAACTACTTCTCCCAAATACTTTTATCTTATCCCTCGGAAGGCAAGGTTTTTTACAAAGAAAACAGATATGCTCACGAACGGTAGTAGGATCCTCTTCACCATCCGCCATGTTGAATTTGAATGCCGTGAAGAAATCTGGGTAAATGTCACGCGACGGACGCGAGTGCTGACACTGGCAAATTTATCATCCAATCAGAAGTCACTTTTTCCCGCGCTTTCTAAAGTCCACATGGCCACAGTTCAGAGTTCTGTCCATCCTCACCAGGCACTTTTGCACCGAGCAGTTTTGGCTGATAGGTGAGGCACTTATTTGAAGGGGGTGCTTATTCGAGTTGAGGCGCTAATGCAAGGATTTACAGTTCTACTAACTATGCAGTAACCTCCCTGCTGAGGACCTTAAGCACCTCCCTAGAATACTGCACTGCAGGAGCCAATTCGAGGATTTACAATATTTGCTTCAAAATTATTTTGATCAGATTGTTTGCATCCTTGTTGATTGGCTTTTAATTACACCAAGGAGATGCAAAACCTTGGGAAATAAGTGCAAACAAGTTTTGGTTTTTATTTCTGATTTTGGATGAAAAAGTGCTGTGATTCTACAATGAAGCATAATGATGGAAAACCAATTACTTTTCAAAAGTAAAAAAACTACTCTAATATTTAACAATTATTCACCAAAGGCAAAGTGAATAACTGCTTTAGCTCAGTTTAAACAGTTTTTTTTGCTGATGCCCCTCCATTTATAAGCCCATCCCAAACCTCTTCTGAAGTTGTATAAACCCAGGGCTTACATGGCTTGTAAGCCATAGTTTACAGAACTTCCTATGTGTTATTGAATATGAAATGTATGGAACCCATTAATCACTAAACATAGGTTTCAAATGGTGTGTTGTTGTCATCATCATCATCATCATCATCACCATGCCTCTCTGTACCAGTGAGTAAAAAATAAAGCTGCAGTTTAATTTCCTGTTGATCCATTTTTGCTTCTGTGTCATCGTTGTTTGGATTTCCATTTGGAATATTTCAGTTTCTTTTTAGCAAGTTTTTACTGTATAGGAGTGGGTTACTAGCCCTCAGCCTAACCCCCAAGCCTGGGGGACAGCTTGTTTTTCTGTCAGGGTTTTCCTTCCCTGAGGTAGTTGCCCTCCAGGGTGAACAAGTGTCCATCTACCCAGCTTTGGAATCAGAGTTTTCCTCATCCTAAAACTGAATTGCTTTTCCATGGCAGCAAGCCCCATCTGCTCAAACAGCTCAACCAATTGGCCTTGCACATCCAGAATTTGTGTTGGCAGCTCTGTAGCATGTTTGGTAAGAGCTTGTTTAGGTGATGCTATTTCATGACACTGCCATTAGGAGCCATTTAGGGTGACTCACACACTGATCCGAAAAAGACCCCAAACTGCAGATCAGCTTAGGAAATTTGCAAAATCAGAAAAAAATCCTACAATACAGGTATACAGTGACATCTTTATTAAATGAACACATTAAGATGGAAGTGTAATTGATGGAAGAGGATGCTGTACTGACATATTGCCATTGACACATTCAGTGCTGCAGCAGCAACTTAGTATTTTATTATATCTTGTCTTAGTTATAACTTAAGATACTTCCTAAGGTATCTCCTCAGTGTTCTCCACAGATTTTAGTTAGCTAAAAATTTAAAGTAGCCAGTGCTTGCAAATCTAGCATGAACATGATGTGAGCTTCTAACAGGGGATTGAAAAATTTTGAAAAATTATGTGGCTGGATATGTGTCATTTTTGGTCCTGTTTTGATGCAAATTTGCCAGAATTTACTAATACAATTACAGTTTCAATACTTGTACAACTAGTAGAAGTCATAGACTAAAGACTAAAGACTGAAGAGTGTGTTTGAGTTTTGGTAGGTTTTGGTATGTTAAAAAACAAAAATTCTACAAACAGCATTTTGCACCTGAGCTGTTAAAGAGACGTGAAGTTGGCCTCCCTCCAGCAGGGGTGACAGCAAATGAATTGATTGCAAAACAAATGCATACAAGAGGATTTTTTTTTGTTTATACATGCTTTATGCAATATTAGATGTTTCCTTTTAAACTTAGTAGAGTTAAGGGCCCGGGGGTGGGGGGTACTCCCATATATGGGCTATATAGGTATGTGCCGCGGAATAGGGTATGGTTTTTGAGGTTCTCGGTCCTTAAATAGGGTATCTCTTTTTACCCTTTTGTAACTGTTCCTGGTGTGGTCCTTAGATAGGGTAGCTAAATTGTATTATCTAATACTGGAGTGTGAAAACTCCCGCCTATACGAATGTTTTTGTTTAAACTTGATGTATCCTTTAAGTATTAAAGGATACATCAAGTTGTCATCATAGCCGAATTCCTGGTATGATATTGTAGGAAGATTTCTAAAAATATTGCAGACGTGCCAACTCTCACGGTTCTGTTGTGAGTCTCACGATTTCTTGTCATTTCTCACGGTCTCACGGTTAAGGACGTTTGTGCGAAAATTTTCTAACATTGATTTTTTTCTGAAAATTTTTACCATTGAAAGATGATGAGTTAGTGATGTCAGAAATGTAAAAAAAATGGGGGGTCACCGACTTCGTTTCGGAGAGGACATGCCTGGGAGAACACCTAAATCTGAGTAAATCGGGCTTCGTTAGCGAAGAAGACCACAGTGGCCGCAAGTTCCCAAAATATTGCAATTAGAGCTTTGAAGGGAAGTGTTCTCTGTCAAATGTGGTTTAAATGGACCTATTAAGCGAATTTAGTCAACTAGTGAGGTTCCTCAAAGAACAAGTTCGCATTTAGCGACCATAGTTTCACGCGACTTGCAGCCACAAGATGGTAGGATTCCATGTCCCGTGGACAGGAATCTAGATTTTTTTTTAAACTAAGTTCCCACATTGATTTTTTGTTCATTTTTGGATAATGTGGATATAATTATATTAAATTAAATGTTTCTGAAAAGAAAAGTAGAGGTCACCGAGCGTTCAAGATCGTTTAAGCCAATCAAAGCTTTAGCAATGGCCACCTGCCCTATCATTGTTCATTTCAGTACCTAGTGTGCGCGCTCGATGCATGACGTGGCATGTGAATTTGCGTGCGCAGTAAGGATGCACAGCAAAAATTGGCGTGAACGTCCTTAAGTCTCCCACTCACGGTTTTTGGGGAAAAATCTTTCTGAAATGGTCAGGAATATTTATGGGGAATGGTAGTGCCATAAAGTGATAATTATAAAACTAATAATTAAAAGAAATATACTGCACTTACCACTTTTTTGTACCAAGCTGTGATTTTTGCTTCTGTTCAATAACTTATCGTTTTTTCTCTGCGTCTGTCCGCCATAATTTTTGAAAGGGGAGTAGGCCCTGAGAATAAGGTTGGTGTCTAGTTCCCTCAATGGAAAAGGGGTTTGATCAGGGAAAAAAATAGAATCTCACTATTTTTTGTAGAATCTTCAGATTTTTTTCATGGGTCTCCAGATTTTCCTTTACCAGGGGTTGGCAGGTCTGATATTGTTATACTGGGATACTATTAAAGGACAAGGAGGATAATGATGTTTAAATCTGTAAATGATCAAGCTCCAATGTACCTGCAGAACCTATTTCATGAACGAAGCAAAGACTATGATTAAGACAGAAATTATAATTTTTTAACCTGTCAACTGTAAAACGTTTTCAGACCATAGGGAAAAGACTCTGTATAAATGTATTATTATCATTATTATGATTATGATTATGATTATGATTATGATTATGATTATGATTATGATTATGATTATGATTATGATTATTATTATTATTATGATGATTTGCATAATTCCTTTCATTGCCCAGGCTGCATAATAACTACTTGAAACGAAGTTTCAGTTACAGCGGTGATCTGTTGTGGAACTCTTTACCCGAAAATCAGTTGGGAAATTTAGAGATAATCAATCATCTATTTCAGTTGTCGGACTCTCCCTCAGCAGTCTTACAAAACATTATGTTGATAATTTTTATTCTACTTAATTGTAATTAGATTTTTACTCTATTATTACTGAAGATTTCATTGAGTTTTTAAATAAAGGACGATAAAGGATCAAAGAAGGTGGATAAAGCAGCTTAAAATATGTCAATTATTAACATTGGCTTCTTGAGCGTAGAAAGACCTCTCTTGACTGTCAACAGAAACATTGATAATTATTACTCAGTAATAATTTGAGTATAGTGCACATTAGACCGTAGTTAGCTGTGAGTGTAGAGAAAGTGAGGGACACAAAAACAAAGAAAGAGAATAAAAAAATAAGAGTGGTTCTCTAAGTATGTCATTTTGTTGGTTTATCTCATGATGTCAATTGAGTTTACCCACTTCATAACCTATTTCAGCACGGCCACTCATAAAATATAACCCTTTGTTTTGTCATAACCCACCTTTAACCAAGTTAACATATTTGGGGATTTTAACTGGGTCTCTAAAAAATTAAACCCAATTAACTCTCTTAGTGAAACTGAAGCCATTAGATAGCTAATATTGTTTATCGTTTCACTGAGAAATAATAACATGTTTACTAACCATTTTTGGAAGTTGAGATTTAAAGCACAAATTCAAACTAAACTCAAAATTGTCTGACAGAAACAGAAGAACACTGATCTTATTTCACTTGTTTTCAAATCACACCTTGAATCTGACTCATGTGTTATCTTACTTGTGTACATCATCATTATGAAAAGAATGTGGCTCTGAATCATAATCTACATATTTATGATAACAGAAATGCAGAGTGGGGTATTGTTTTTGTAAAGCTTTTTATGATGTGTAATATATGATGGATTGTAAATTGATTTTTTAATATATTCCTATTCCTTTTCATATATTCCATCCAATTTGAAAAAGTGGATGAACATTAGTTAATTTATTTTTTTATTAAAGTTAAAGAATGAATCCATTGCTTCTTATGCATTTTTATTATTTTAAATTGTGTCATATGCATGCTCTTTCCTTTTAGTTCTAAAGTTTTCAATAATTTTATCAGTTGTAAATAGTATTTAAATGTAGTTAGGTAGGAGGCCCTGTTATAGGGATATCCTCTGGGTCCTCCGTTTCAGGATGATGATGATGATGATGATGATGATGATTATTATTATTATGTGGATAGACACACAAATAATATGATTTCTTGCAAAAACAAATTGATATCAGCTTTGCATGCACCTGTACTATTATTGAAGTCTACAGATCCACTCAGCTTTTGCTTTATGGATCCCCAGTTACTTTGACAATGTTATGATAAAATTCATGATCAATAGCAGGACAAATGCAGGAAAAACTGACATTGATTTTATTAAAAAAAACATTTTAAAACATTTTTGTACTGAAAATTGTCTGTTTTGTTAATTAACAACAAGTTTTTTTCACGCTCTTTAGATTTGCATATAGCTGTATAAAAGAAATGTAAGAATGTAGAAACGAAAACTTTCACTCAATGATTTTCAATTTATTGATGTCACAAGATCAACATAGCTAGCATGGCAACAAATTTTTGACAAGGAGCCTTGTATGTTACAACTTTTAAAACCAGTGTCTGCAAGAGAATGTCACAGATGGGCATAAACACATTAACAATAAAATATTGGGTATTAATAAACACATTCCACCTTGAATATCATTCAGTGCGTAAAACCGTTTGCATCATAGCGCATATCATGTGTGAGTAGAACAAATGTGTAACAACCTTAAAACAAAACAGACCTCAACAGCATGGGAAAAACATAACAAGTCCACAGTAAAATATAAAGGAAGTAATGTTACCAGTAGCAATAGTCAGTCAGAGTTTAAGTGGTTTTATTAGTTGCAATTATATTTACTTACCTCTTCACAAACACACGAAAATCTATTCAAAAATCTGACAGAATGAGTTATAAAATGATTGAGGAAAGCTAAGGTTCTCTTGTGGTTAATGGGTCCAACCTAAAAGCCAAGTAAAAGAGGAATGTGTTCATAAAAACAATCAAGACTCCAGAGGCCAGATTCACAAAGGACTTGTAATAATAAATTAAGGAGGCTAGAAAGGGTTTTAAGCTGCATGTGCGCGTGCAATCTACACACGACATAACTAAGACAAATGCGTCAGCTGAATGAATCAAAATTAGCAAACTGGAAGTTAAATCGTGCATAAAATCGCGCTAACTGGAAATAAAATCTGCAGAAAATATGTTTCTAGCTCGAAATTTTGCTTGGTGACCTATCTTGATTTTTTGCATGCACGCACCATTCACGATGGCACTTCAAATATAAAAGTTTCAGGGAAAATTATCTAGTAGAATTTTCTGTAAGCCATACATCGCATTTTCTTTAAATACATTCAATTCTACTAGATATTTTTTTAAACTGTCTGAAAAGTTAATGAATTTAGGGAACTTTCCAACAAAGAAATAAAAATGGTAGTTCACTGAATTAGTTTTTCAGATAATTTACAAAACTGAAATTTATTGGACGCTTTTGTGAACCTTGTGCATTGCCATGGTAACTGATATGACATCACAAGTACCCTCAAATTATAGCCCAGGAATAGAGTTGTAAGGAGAAATATAGTTTGCCCCCACCACTAAATATCTTTCTTTGCAATCTTCCATTGCTTCACAAACACTGCAGCAACAAAAAACCCTTTCGAGCCTCCTTAAAATTAGCCTGTGAAAACAGCCGTCCTGCTTCGCTCCCTGCCCGAGTGGCGTTTCGCGTGAAGGACGTCTGCGATTCACCGCAGAAAATTCCATACTGATGACGAAAATCTGTCCTGCATCTGGTCATGAGCGCTGATTGGTTCGATCAGTAAATATGCATAATTAAGTCCGTAAATATGCGGGACAGTGAAAATTCTCACTAAAACAAATCTGGCGTCTTGTTATTGTAGGGTGGTTTGTGTAAATTGGGGTTGACTAGCCTACACGACTTTGACGGTTTGTGACATATGTACATTTGCCGTTCTCTGTTTGGTTACTCGACCTTTTTGTCGCTTAACTCGTGTTTATGAAGCACACTTCATGCTGTGTTTTATAAGGAGGAATTTTAAGAAGAGTTGAGCCGTTAGACCGTGCCATGGCAGATTTGTAGAGACACCTCCGTAAACAGTGATTAGAACTGTTTGAGAACACAGATTTGATATCATATTTGCCCTCGAACCTTTTTCTTCAGAGATGCTGTAGCTTTGCTTCGAGAAAGCTATACACCAGCTTGTCTAGTGAAATTCTAACTTTTCTTTCAGCTATCTGATCGAGCTTATGTTTTTCAAGCTTGATGTGATGACATGATTCAAATGCAACTGTTGACGCACAAGTCTGTTGAATGTGTCTTTGTTCGGCTTAGTCAAGACCATGGTTTCGATCCTCCATGTGGATCTCACCAGTTACCGGTATTTCTAAAATACTCTGTATGTCTGAAGTTGCTAGCGTAACTCATACATTTGTGGGAATGTAAGACATTTGCGGCTTGGCACAAACCTTTTGTGACTGCAACTGATAATTTATTCAAAATTATAAAGTTCATGCTTTCATCATCAGTATGGAATTTTCTGCAGTGAATCACAGACGTCCTTCACGCGAAACGCCACTCGGGCCGGGAGCGAAGAAGGACAGCAGTTTTCGCAGGCTACCTTAAAATATAAAAGCCCATATATATTGTACCAGTCAAATCAAAACTTCAACATCCACCCCACCAGGCATACCCCTGGCATTTGATGCCTTTCCTGGCCAGGAGGGAAGGAATTTGATGAACTTAGTCTTCCAGGGGGTGGTGCATTTGATCACCACTCATTGGGGGGTGAGGAATTTGATTTCCTGCCTCGATTTCACGTTAAGGGCTGCACTGATACCACATGGGTTGATAAATCATGGTGGAGAAAACTTAAACAGATTCAAAGGAAAAGATTGCGGATTTGTGGGAGATTGGTTGAAAACCAAAGGCCTATACAAGCTTAAGTGTACAAATCATGGGAAGAATGTATGGAATGTATTTATTATAAGTGTTGTCGCATGAAACAATGAATTCAGTCCCGGGGGGAGAGTACTTAGCAAAGTTTAATACGGGAAGGCTCCGCCCTTAGGCCCAACCCCTTACTCTTTTATATACCATTTTTGACAGAATAAGTACCCCTTTTATATACCTTTTATTGAGAAAAAGTACCCGTTAAGAAAACTGCGCCCCTTTCTAAGCCTTTGTAATGGAGTTAATGAACAAAAGTACAGGAGAATATCAAGCATTACCAGAAGAAATGCCATAAGTGTGTCTATTTGAAACATTTTAATGAAAGGCCCATTTAAATACTAAATGACCGATTTCCTTACCCTTTTATATACCTAAACTTGTCAAATCCTTACCCTTTGATATACTTAAAGCCTGAAAAAGGTACCCCTCTTAAGCAGAGCCTCCCTGTTTAGGCCATTATAGCGAGTACCCCAGGGAATTCACTTTATAACAATGATGTTGGCCACTGCTTGTGAAGTAGTAGTGGGTTCATTGACGATGTTTGACTTGATGTGTTTATATGAAATATTCCCAGAATCTCTTCTTTAGCTTTTTATTTATAATGTTGGATGCAAAGCAGTTGCTATATTTTATTCAAAAACTGAAGGCATCTCAGCCAACTTTCTTTCATCCATGTGCCATTGAAACTTGGTAATTTTCCTGGGGGTGGGGGCATTTGATCACCTGAAATGAACATATGATGGGACATTTGAACAGCTTTTCGGCCCGGGGAGGCAGGGATTTGAACAAAAATATTCCAAAAATTCAATGCCTGGGGAGTTGTCTGGCGTGGGGGCGGGGGGGGGGGGGGGTGGGGAGGTGTGTTGAAGCTTTGATTGGACTGGTACATTAGGATACAGTAGATCTGAACTTAGGAGAGCTTTTGAGAGTCTGAGAATTCAATGAGAAATTTTGATTAGCCCTTAGCAGGAAGGTTTCCTGAGGATCATTCTCCCCCCTTCTCTGATCTACAATCAAGCTCTAACAGGACTACTCTGTACTGAAACCTCCAAGTAGTTATTGGTGCATAGGTGTTCCCTGTCTCCCTCCATATGAGAAGATGTTTTAGGTGATTCACTCCTACTTAACATTCAAAATTCAAACCTTACTGTTACTTTTATGTTGATCCTCTTCTAGCCTGTTCCAAGCTCTAGGTCAGTGAGGACGATCGGGATCAGCAGCGAGCGGGATCCGGAAGAGAAAAGGAGAGGGCGGGAGAGCCTGTAAGCATTCTTTTAAAAACCTCATTCTGCCCACTTGAAAAAAGAAACCGTTTCTTGTGTCAAAATGTCAAATGTCAAAACCTCTGTATGTTCGGTATAGAGTTACTCAAGCGAGTTTCACAAGGCTAAGCTGATCTTCACAGTGTGTTGCATTCTTCTGCGATCGTTCATGTCTGCTGTGTCTCATCAGAAAATAATTTCTCTTTGAGTGTAGAAGTCTCTGTGTAGACATACAGAAAATTAACTATTGGCAAAGGATTAGACCCATATGGAGGATCAAAACCATCGTCTTGCAAGAACAGAGCCAAATTAAAACAACGGCATATACAACCCGCAAAACGGTAAACAGACTTGTACGCAAACAGCTACATTTGAATCATGTGGTGCCAGAATGAACAAAGGAGTTACAGACCTAAACATCGAACTTGAGAGACAAAAGCTCGATCAAACTGATCCAAGAAACAGAAGAACGTCTCTAAGACGTATAGCTTTCTCATAATGTTACAGCAGCCTCAGACATGACTTGAGAACACTGACAGATTTTCGGCTTTTGTTTCACGGCGCCGAAAATTATGAAGCTAATTTACACCTTACAAACAGCGGAAACCATATAAAAAAAATGCAAACTTCCCCCGAAATGGCTGGGAATAATGGCAGAAAAATCTATCCAGGGGCCAGATTGACTGGACGTGTTCTTTACTCCATTCTGAGCGCTTGAGTAAATTTGGACTCCTCAAAATCACGTGCATGTATCACGCTCGCTATGTTAATTGCGTTACTTCTCTTCAGACAAACAGACAAGGTGTTGATATAAACTGTCAAAAGTAACCAATCAGAGGGTATACCAGGAGCTGGTATACCGGAATAAGGTTTTTAAAACAATGCTTACAGGCTCTCCTGACCTCTCCTTTTTCCCTACCAGACCCCACTCGTTGCCTGCCCGCTATTTTAATCCTCCACTGACAGACAGCCTGGAACAGGCTAATCCTCTTCTTTTACTTCTCCCATTTTTATGATTTACATGTACCTTGAATTTTAGCCCCATTTACTGTGTTATAGTAACTAGCACTATGCCACTCCATCAGTTTTACAAACAGTGGAGATATAGCAAGTGTGAGCTTTAAGGACATGCAATTCCTTGTTTGTTTAGACGTCTTGCCCAAAATTCAAACTGGACACCCATGAGATTACAATCTAGTCAAACAAGAGGTAAGAGAACCAATCGTTATTGAAATGGTTCTTCCCATTATCATGTGCCATACATTACACTACTTCTTAAACTTGCAATAAACACTCTCCGATTGTTTTTCTTGCCAAGTTCTGTGGATCATCGATGCATTGGATAAGCTTATATCTTGCATTCATTGAGGCAGTATGGTAAGTCAATCAGGTGTACACAAGTACCTTAGTAAAATCCACATTAGGACCCACAATCGGTAAACCATCGCTGTCCATCGCTCGTGTAGTCACAGAATTAAAATTCAGTGTAAAACCGATATCTGGTGCAAGTCAACAAATCAAGGGGGCAGTCGAGGGTCCGACACTTAAAGTTACTTTGTACAGCAGCAGCTTTTGATTTCCATGTGCTACATCATGTAAGGTCACTAAAAGAAGACACGTGACTTGTTGAAGACGCTACGTGTTTTGTTGTTCTTTTCGTGATATGGGGGGCGGCGAGCTCGAATATTGTGCCATTTTGAAAACTTTTACCTAACAATCAACATGTTGGAGCAGCAAAAACGTTACGCAGTGACTCTGTTTGGAATTTATCTGGTTACTGTGCAGCTACTCAGCGTTGGTGCTACAGAAGTAACAGAAGTAATCACTGACTCTTGTCAAATGGTTGAGCGGTTCAATGGCAAAATGGTCAACATCAAAAACGCGAAAGAAAAAGCTGAAAACATTTCAGGAACTGTCTCTGTTCCCGAAGGGTTAACGGTGAACTCTTCCGCTGAATGCGAGCAAGGCTGTTGCGATAATATCAACTGCACTGTTTACCTATTTTATCCTCGCCCACCCAGCAATGACCAGAACAAAAAATACAACTGTTTTATTCTGAACTGTCGACCCCAAAGTCTGTGTTCTGTTGGCATGGTTGATGTAAGCAGTAAGGCCGAAGGATCGGTTGTTGGGATTCGAGATCTGGTACAAGGTAAGGGTAAATATTTCGATGAAATAGTGTGTGATTGAACATGTACAGTAAGCTTACATGAACTTTTAAAATCGCAGATGTGTTATGTACTTGGTAGTTCATGTACAGTAAGCTCACTTTAGTCTTTCTAGGTGTGAACATTGACAAAAAGCTAATCACAAGCAGTCATTTATTAAATTTTTCTGCAGCTGTCGTAATGCATAATTAACCCATAGGTTATTAGAGATTAGTGTATACTACATTGTAAAACAGTGGATAGTGTTTTTGTGGTGTATATTATAATAATAATAATAATAATAATAATAATAATAATAATGATAATAATAATAATAATAATAATAATATATAATAAATGCTTTATTTAAACTGAAAAAACCGATCAGCGATCAGCGTCTCACTGTTCTAGTATATACTATATGTCGGTAGCTAGCGTTGGATATTTACCTCGCTGCTCCGCGGCTCGGTAAATATCTACCGCTAGCCACCTCCACTTCGGTGAATAGTTGTTAAATTTGTCATATGAGTACATACCACACAAGTGAATAGTACTTTTCGCATACGCAGCTGATTGGCTAGCTCAGAGGTGATTAGCCAACTACTATTCACCTCTGAGCAGCCAAAGAAAAACAAAATGGCTTTTGTCAGTATGTTGTCGCAAAGAAAGTTACTCTTTGGCCTGCTAGTTATTCAGCTTGTGTGGTACTTACTAAAACAATTATTCACCTCAGTGTCAGTGAAAGTGGGTTTATTTACCTTGCTGCTTCATGGCTCAGTAAATATCTACCACTATTCACCTCCACTTTAGCGAATAATTGTTTCAGTTGGATATTATGATAGACTTTCCACAAAGTTTTATTTATGATCAGCTGGTAGATAAGCACATTATCAACCAACTAGCGCTAGGGAATTCCTAAGCTTTAAAATTTTCAGTTCTATGACCAGTGATCTAATTTGCAGCATGTGAGCATTTTTTTCCTCAGGACAAACATTGGAAACCCAAATATCAAAACTAAGGGAGTTGATATTGAGCAAATGCAACAAAAGTAGGGCATTGCTAAGTGAAAAGTGAATAATATCATATACAGTGTAATATTTAGCCCGTGGATCATGTAATAATCTAGATTTATTCAGTTGTTTATTCATCTTAATGCTATAATAAGACAGCATCAAATTTAAGAAACTAATTCATAAAATTGGCCACTATAACTTACATTTTCCAGACTAGGCACAATTTGCCAGAACAGCAAAGAAAAGTTCTAAGATTTTGTTGGCATGTGCATTGATCTGCTAAATTAAACCCATAGTTTAGAGACATTTCCATTGCCATCACTGTTGTGGTTTGCTTAAAGTCTGCCTAAGTATAATCAAATTTTGGACGTAGAGGAGTTGAAAAAATATCCTGAACAGGAAACCAGAGTATTGGTATTTCGAATGGCCACAGTATAGTCATTAATATATACTGGGTATCAGAGCTAGTAGTTGTGAAGCTGCTACTGGCTAATTTCACCAGCTTAAAGGCAGCTCGTTGCTGTCTAAAATTTCATTCATTGACAATGCACATCTACTACTTAGCTTTGGAGAAGCAATTGTTTTCTAAACCAAGTGAACACAATCATTTTTTTAATGGTAGTTCTAGTTGCCATGCAACTGTCGTCATGCTTTGATAACATGTTAGGAATGGGATTGTTTTTCTTTTATGTTGGCTCTTATTTGTTTCCTTTTTTGTTTGCTCTTACTTGTTTTGTGATGTTAATAAAACTTTTAAGTGATTCTAAATTTAGCGAGTAGTTTATAAATTAGCTCGCTACAACAACCTATGGTCGCTAAAAATGGCAATTTACTCTGCTGCGTGCGTGTGGGAAAGTTTGGTTAGAGTACAAGAAGAAGATTTTGAAATGCGTGGGTTTTTGGGTAATTCTGTGGCTTCCTGCAGGATTCTTTTTCAAAATTCCATGGCTTAGTAAAGACTATCAAATTGCTCAATTTGCCCAGACTGTCGCAAGAATAGCTATGAAAGCTTTCAAATACCTTCTGAAAAGTTTCACTCTTTCCAAGTTGACTTCTTAATCAAACTTGATAAACTTTAAAATTTTTACATTAATTCTGTAAATGAGAGCATTAATATTTATTGGCCATTTTGGCAAGAAACTACGAGTGGGTTTCATGATATGAAAACATGCCGGTATGGCAGTATTCTCACTTTAAGCATATCGCATTTTTTTACTGCATGACGACCGTTGCGCAGATCGCTCAACTCATGTGAGAAAGAAAATTTGTAACAGATGATGTGACTGTTCAATTTCATTGGCAGTGGCTAGACTACTTGTACTGTAGTAAATTCAAATTTAAGTTTCAGCATTCAGGAGAACATTCAATATGTTATAGTCAATTTAAATGCCTTTCTGTTCAGAATTGTGATCACTGGTAATTAAAAGTGGCTTTTAATCAGCCTTTTGAAAAACTCTGTAAAAACTTGTTTGTCAGTAGAAAGCGGCCAGGAGTAATGTGATGGTGTACAACAAAACCAAAAAACTTCAAAATTACTTGCATAATTTTTTGTCATGGTTCAAGTAGTTTTTCAGTTATTAAACCATGACCAAATTATAAGTTTTAATCAATTAATAATGCTAACAGGACTGAGTGGAGTCGAATTCAGTCTGTAATCATATGGGTGATTAACAAAATCGGACAACCCCGAAGCAGGGGTCTGATTTGTTAATCATGAGTATAATTTCACTTCATAATGTCGCTTTCTACCAACAAACAAGTTTGGCCGCTTTCTACCAACTTTTTAAATATCATAACTAAAAATATGGAAAATAGCTTGCAAAATGGCTGTTAAGTTTATTTCAAAACAGTCACTGGAGACTAAACCTCTACAATTTTACAAAATCAGTCTCTTGAATAGACCTTTTTCGCTTGTACATTTTGTTTTCCCAATACAGATCATGTGATGATACTCAGGAGATTTGATCCTTTGTTTTGTTCATTAAAAAGGTAACATGCAAGCATGAATATGTCTGCATGTATTTTTTTTAATGAACAAAACAAAGGATCAAATCTCCTGAGTATCATCACATGATCTGTATTGGGAAAACAAAATGTACAAGCGAAAAAGGTCTATTGGTTGCTATAGTGATTATAATTACACTGTCCGATTACTACTTTGCAGATTAATTAGAGCAAAATACAGCAGTTTATGCACCAATCAGGAAATCGTTATAATTGTTATGATTAATTAATTAATCATTAATTGCTGAATTAATTGTGTGGGGCAACCAGCCTGGAGAGCTGGGCACCCTAGCTGGAATTGCTAGGAGCCCGAAGTGCTCCCTGAAAATTTTCTTAGAGCACAGCCTTGTAATTCACTGAAGTGGAGGTAAATATCCACCATTTTTACTGACACTGAGGTGAATAACTGTTTTAGTATATACCACACAAACTGAATAACTAGCCAACCAAATAGTAACTTTGTTTGTGCCAACAAAAGCCATTTTGTTTTTCTTTGGCTTCTCAGAGGTGAAATAGTACTTGGCTAATCACCTCCAAGCTAGCCAATCAGCGTGCATGAAATTCAAAAGTACACTATTCACTTGTGTGGTATACTAATCTCTCAATAATACCATTTCATGCTGTTTTCTGTCTAGAACATATTATGAAAATATTAGAAAACAGAGACTGGTTATAATAATATTATTGTGTCAACTTTGAAAGCAAGCAGTGTGTAAAACTGTGTTGCTTTTATTATTTCTTCAAATTTTGGCATGCAGGTAACACAGTTGTAGCCAAGGAAGTCGTTAACCTGCAGGAAAATGTCTCCCCCACTGAATCAAAATCTGATGAGGTAAATACATCCACTGTCAAGCCAGATGCTAATGTTTCAAGCCAAAAGGTAAGATGTGAGCACTGAGAATGTGGACCTGCTTTTTAAACATGTTTATGTTCGAGGGAGTAAGATAAGATAAGATGTTATATGTTCTTTACAACATGGTGGATGTAGTTTGTTCAACCAGCATGTAACCTGGATGTTGTTACTCCTTTAGGTTTGGAAAAATAGAGGATAATACATGGGTGCATGTAGATATGGAATTTCTCTTTTCAGAATGTTCAACTAGATATCTCTTGATATGAAGTTGAACAATTTTCTGACGATTTCTGCACACTTTCGAAAGATTTCTGAAGATTCTCCAAAAGTTGCCAAAGTCCAGATAAGCATTTCCAAACATTTTCCAAAGATTGCCGAAGATGTCTGAAGATTTCCAAGGAAGAACCAGTGATGTTTTGATCGTACAGCAACACATCTAAGTACTTTTTAAAGGATTATGCAATTGTAGCATTCTCACTTAAAATATTCATGTAAAACTAGTTTCTACAATGTTATTAAGTGCTCAGTGCAATTCCTAAGCACCTGCTGTCCATGGCCAAACAACCTGACACCTTAAACAAATTGTTCTTTTCCAGTAAGGTCAATATTTTTCCTATGAATGAATTAGCACTAATTAATTTTAACATGGTAAGGTCAAGAGATTTTCTATAAACTGCTTGTTTCCAAAATTCACACCCATGATCAAACTGGCCCCAAATGTTGCAGTGAAAAGCTTTCTATAACCAGTATTTTCAAGTCACTGAAAACATCTGTAGGGAAACTAGGCTAAAAGAATTTCGGTTTAAACTAATTTACAGATCGTAATAACTAGGATAGTGCTATTCATATTCGACATCAAAACTGTTGATGAATGCCTGTATTGTGGGAATAAGGACTCTAGTGAGGACACTTTAATTGAATGTCTGTTTACTAGATCCTTTGCAAAAAAGTTATAGAGTGGTTTTAATTAATGAAGCTAATTGTTTTCAGATCTCCCCTGCCACTAAGAAATTCTTGTTTGGTATTATTCCTGGCTCCGAAAAAAAAAAAAAAATCAGTAAATCTAACTACACTACCCTAGCCATGCGCCATTACATATATTCAAACAAAATCAATATCAATAGGGCATGTATATGCAAAATGTACTATCTGGAAAATACTGATCAATAAATTAAAACTGATATTTAAAATAAATGTCTGAACAAAAAGAAATAACCTCTGATATAGGTATAGTAAGAATCTTGTGAATTCCCCTGCATCCTGACCAGCTCTCTGATATTTTGATGTGAAGTATATAAGGAATAATTCATATTTGAACTGCAGCTCTGATATTTTGGTGTTATGGTATAGTAAGTAATGCACAGTGCTGTAAATGCATAAATTTGCAAGTTATGTTAATACTGTAAGAAGCATTGGTATTGTAAGAATTGTAGCTGTTGCAAGAAGATAATAAAAAGGGAAAAGGAACTTTTCACTTGATGTGAAAATGACATGATATTAACATGTTATTTTCACTGTGAAGATATCATGGTTATGCACAAAACCTCACATGGTTTTCACTAGTGTTTAATTATGTATAATAATAATACAGACTCACCCACATCTATCTGATGATTCACATTCAAACAACATTTGCTTCTGGCAATTGATGCTAATTCATGTAATGACTGTTCTATTGAAAAGATATTAATTGTCTCTCATTTCCACCTAGGAATCTTCAACTCCTGAAATCAACAACAAAACCACTACTAGTGCAACATCAAGCAACGTAACAGCTACAACTAAAACTGAAGGTATGAGTATTAGAACACAGTAAAATATCTACATGTATATGAAGCTCTCACTTAACTAAGGAAGACAAACATTTGACACCAGGATAAACAGAATTCCGAATTCTTGTACAGGAAAACGTGTGACAATTTTCATACCTATTGTAACCCCAGATGCACATACTTACTTTGTAAACCTGAATAACCAAGGCAAACAAAAATCTGAAGAGAACACTTTTTGGTTCAAAAACTACAGAACATTAATGGCAATTATAAGACTTTTCATGCCTTGCTAGGAGTTTTCCAGTTTTGTCCTCCAAGCACAAATATTCCAGTCACCAAAGATTTCTAGCTCTTTGGGCCTTTCATATATTAATTTTATGTTGAGCAAAAAGGATGCAATGAAGTGTTCTGGTTTGATGTGACTGACAGAGACGTCTTTTCCCATTTTACAACATGACATTCATTTCTAAGTTTTATTAATGGTTTTCAATGATGTGATATTTTTTTACGAATATTGTGATATCTATAGCATTTTGCTTTGTTGCCAATGCATTTCCATACCCATCTCTGTTAATACTTTGTTTTGTTATGGTTAATATATGGCTTATCTTTAAAATGAAACCTGTAATGTCAATTCTGAGATGACAGTGCCTGTTTGTGTAGTGGAGTTAGCGCTATATAAATTATGTGGAGTTAGCGCTATATAAATTAGTGGAGTTAGCGCTATATAAATTATGTTAAATTAAATTGTATACACCGAATGCAAATATGGCGGACCACTCGGTCGTCGCCCGGGACGAGTCGAATGAAAGCAAGGCTAGTTGGGCTTCGATATTTTGTTTTGACAGTGCTTTTCCAGAAAAGCCTTGCTTCGTTGTCGATTTGGTCCCTTTGCTTCGCCCTCCCTACGCGTTTTTGTGTTCCTGAATGCCACTGCAACAGGGTGGAATCTTCCACAGCAGAGAAAGTGTTCTTTTTTTCAGTTTTCTCGTTCGCCTCTGAGGGGAAACCAAAGAGACGGAGGCAAGGAGTTCACATTCGCCGAAGGAACTGTTTAAGTTCAGGGTGGAATCGATCTTAGAAAATGTGTAAACGTTCGCATTTAGCTCCAAGTTGTTGTCATTTGGCTCAATGCTTTCACTGGTTTCAGTGACGGGGCAGTTGAAGTTTATTCGCTTGGTTATTGCACCGTAGTATTTACATGTATATTTACTTCGTGCGATTCCATGCAATGATGCAAGTGGACGCGAACGCAAATAACTTCTTTCTTTGAGACAGAGGATATCATTCAAGAAGACCTTTTCTTTAACTTGGGGAGGGTATTGGCTATAAAAACCATGTTGGAACACCACCAGACACCACATAAGCTCGTCATTTTAACGCGCGATTATTCTAAGATCTTCTATCCTGAAACGTAGCAAACAAACTTTAGTCCCCGCGGCGATCGTGAACTCCTTTCCTCTGTCTCAACGAATAGGCCATTTCTGAATTACCTTTAGCCTCTGTTTCAAACTGAGTCTTGGTGCTCATCCTTTCATATGAAAATGAGTTTTCATTCACAAGTAAATTTAACTCATTCGGAAATGGCCTATTGCATTGATCGCAGATCCACTATTTTCCCTTAGAGGTTAACGGTGGAAGATTTCTATCCCCTCTCGTCGCATTCAGAAACACAGCAACTTGTAGGCACAGCGAAATAAAACAACAGATCGACCACAAAGCAAGAGTTTTCTGGGGAAGCATTTTAAAACAAAACATCGAAGCCCAACTAGCCTCGCTTTCATTCGACTCGTCCCGGGCGACGACCAAGTGGTCCGCCATATTTGCATTCGGTGTATAGCATTTGCCAAATGCTTGTAGAATTTAGATACCATGTCATTTTTCTGCCAAATCATGAAATTTACATGTGGATTTGTTAAATTTGCCTTTGCATTTTCATGAATGAAGTTCATGACTGTGAAAATAAGAGAATGTGCTGGTTTATTGCGGTTAGGCAGTTACTAGTTAACATAGGTTTGTAAATTAAAAAGTGACAAAAGGGCACAGATAAGCTCTTGTAGTTTTCTCCTGGGGCAATTGTATTTTTAAATATTTCTAACCAGAATGTTATTTTCTTTTCTCCAAGCTGTGACAACCACTGAGCCACTGACGATGGAATATGAAAAGTATGGTAAAAATGAAAACCACACCACATATGCCTCACTGATTATTGCACTTGGGTTCGGCACTTTGTTCTTATTTGCTGCCCTTATCCTCATTGGTCGTCCTTGGTGGTATGCATTTCACAGACCAAGATATTCCAAGGTTGATTATTTGATGAATGGACTCTAAAACATCAGCCATAGCAATTAGCAATTTTATTCCAGAGAGTAATATTTTTATATCTAACCATACCTTTTTGACATCTTTGTCAGCACATCAGGCAAGCATGGTAAAGCCATGACAAGACCAAAGAAACCTGATGTGCTGCCAAATTGTTCCAAAAAAGTTATGATTAGATATTACCCTACCCAAATTCAGCCAAGGGATCAAGGTATTGTAGCCATATCTGGGCAGTGATTTGATATTGTAGGATTTCAGGACTCTAGACATGGCCTTTGATTGGCTAATAGTAAATTTGGGTATGGTAATTTTATGGGATACTAGACTAGTATTTCTGGTGTACTTCAAGTGTTTGATATTGGTGTTTATTTACTACGTGAGCATGTAAAACCTGTATACGACTGTCATTTACAAGATGACAACTAGCCTGCAAGGCAAGTATTTATATTCACTTTGGGTGTACATAGTTAATTAATTGGAAAAAATGTGTTGCAATTCATAGGCTCAATACTGAGCATTTGCTTTGTCTCTTTTTTGCTTGTTTTGGGATTTCTGTTGTTTCAGTTGCACAACATAAAATGGCCAGCTCCTTCTTCATTGGCCCTGTGTCAGATAAAAAGGACCTAATGTAATGGTGTTAGCTAGTTAAAAAACAGTATTATAAGTAACACTGATGGTTAGATAAAGTGAAGTTAATTACAAACTCACAAATATTGTAGGTTATCTTATTACACTAGGTATTGGCTGTGTTCACGCTTAGTTCCTGAACACTGGTTCCTGGGCACCAGCACCAAATAGTTGTGTTCAGATACTTGGTACTTTTAAGACCTTAGAACCATAAATTTAGCATTAGAGTACAAGGTAGGCTCGATTACCAGCCGCTGTTCGGGAAATGAGCCTGCACTCCTCCCCCGAACACACTTCTCGGGGAGGGTAGACCAGACACGAGAGAGCGGCGGAAATCGAGCCTAAGTACAAGGTTGAGACCTTATACCTTGGCAGTACAACTGAGTCCAAATTCTGTTGTGCGTACTTGGAAAAGGAGTGTGTTCACATTAGTACCCAGCCAGGGCCGGGTTGTTCGAAAGCTGATTAACATTAACCCAGGGTTAAACGTTAACTGAAGCACTACGTTTTTTTATTTAAAAATGTTTTTCGCCTCTAACGTTTGGTGTAGGTTGAGACTACTACAGGTCAAAACTGAAGGCTAAACAATATAAACAGAACACCTCACCAAAAAGTTACAAACCTGAGATAAAAATTCTTGCTAACCCTGGGTTACCGGTAGCTTAATCGGGCTTTGAACAACCCCGGCCCAGAATTGTACTCGGGCACCGTGCTCAAGCACCAAGTGTGGTTTACAAATTAACATGCTTTGCGCAGGGTTGTCAGAAGTAAGACAGGTCTAGACTTCTAGTAATAGCATCGTCAGTGGGGATGTGTAGGAATTATTTTTTGAATAGTTTGTATTGAATAGTGGATTGATTCCCATACTTCTATGATTACAGTAGTTGCTCTGACTTCTCTTAATATTGTCATCACCAAACGTTTCCCATATGTTATAATACATTAAATTAAGAAACATTAATACAAAGGGAAATATAAGTAAGATGGCTTTTAAAGGTGACTTTTTAGATTTAATCATTAGACAGTCAGATACAATTTCAATATACCAGGAAAGAACCGGTTTTCCTTAAATTTGCAGCTCTTTAATGGCAAATTTCCAGGAGTTGTTCGTATTTTTGCAGTCTTTGAAGCAGTTTGAGACACTCTCTCAAGGTAACAGTTGTATGTTTTCTCAAGAACTGCTCAACATATAAACCAACAGCACAGTGATGGCTGTAGCCAAATGCTAGCCATTGCATGGTCATTTGAGTATGTTCTCCGTTTGCAAATGAAGCAGCAGTAGTTGGGTTCTGTGCTCGTGTACCGGTTCACAAGAGCCGCTACAAAGGACCAAACAATACACAACAGCTAACTAATGACTCCTAAACAAAAACCGGAATGGTTATTCCCTTGTGAAGGGGTACACCAGGACAGAACCAGTAGTTGTGTCATTGTCTACCTTGAAAGAGCTTGTTTTCAAATTAAAATTGACTAACAACAAAAATGTACACAAAGCTGTGAGTTTTATGCATTAATTTCATTGTAGACAAAAAAGTTTGGGTTTCAATGAATCAATCAAAACAATTTTTCAACATTTAGTTGGCCACAGGAAACATTCCTCTTGTAATTGGGGACACTTGTTTGAGCAGGCAGAAATCTGAGTAATTATAGGCTGTTCACAGGGCAATCAATGAAGAGGTAATAACTTGTTTGACCCTATCAGCTTTTGGTGTAATATGCTTCTGCCTTGTTGTATGCGATTGTTTTTCATTGTTCTTGTGTCCCTTACTTAAATGACAAATATCACAGGGTGAAAAAATGATAATTATAGTGATAGGTGAGTTTTGAAAGTGGCCAGTTCTTAGGCCTCAGGAGTTTGCCACAGTGAATCCGGTTTGGTTCACATGGTCATGCCGTGATCACCAAAAGGAATTCAAATTTGAACAGAAAGTTGAAAAAGTTTAAACAAATTGTTCATGGCAATCACTGTTCTGAAGTCTGTTAGAAACACTAAGATAATACAATAATTGTAGTGTGGATATTGTCAGAATCAAAAGCAATTAAAAGTATTTGGAGATATGGACAAAAACAAGGGATTAAAACATGCAGCATGCTATGACTCAGCTGCATTTGCAAATGCAATAAATTAAAAATTAAATTTATTAATTTTGTAAGGCACCATGGTTATTGTTTGAGGAAGTCTCCTCTGATTGGCTGCTGACAATCAATTTCCTCTAAAGATGAATGGAAACAACAGATTCAGATGTTAAAAATAAACTTAAATGGTACAACCACATTGTTTCAAGTCTTACAAAAACAAATTTGATAAACGAGATGGCACAATTCACAAATATTCAACCTCGAATTTATTGATTTTTTTTTTCATCTACAGTGTAAGCAACTCCAGAGAACAAACCATTATTTCAATACAAGGAAGGTTTTGAGTTTCTTGCCCTTGTCTTTTGATACTTTGACAAGTAACTGCTTTAATTCAAAAAACTCAACAATATGTACAGTGGCTAGAGATAATATTATCAATGATCACTATCTATCATCTTGCTTCAAAACATATTTATTTATAACCCCAGCAGCTGGTTCACAAGTGTTCCTGGGATTAGTATGAACAGGACTTCAAGTTTCGCTGACCAAAACACCAGTAAATAAGGGTTGCATGTCAAAGAATTGTTTGTAGAAACACAAATTATCTAAAATAAAATTCTGAGATTACTGTTTGTTAAGCCCTTAAGTAAGACTTCACTTACAAAGTATTTTTATTTCTGTAATTGCTTTCAACTAGAAAAGCAATGCAAAAATCTCAATGTCGAAATCATCGATGTCACTATTGCAGATGTAACTTAGGTATGCTAGTTTGAATGTACTCAAAATGTTATACTTGTATTCACAGTGATTCTCTATTCAAATGAAGATAATTTAATTACAGACTGACTTAAATAATTATAAGTTCTTCACAGAAGATACAAAGATGTCGTGCGCATCGGTTTTACAAATGACTGAACACATGCATGCCCACTGGTGAGTTAAGTGGATGGGCGCAAGAACATATTTCACATATATTATTCTTGGATAATCAACACAGTCAATGATATTTGACAATACCATAATCTTGAAAATGTCACTCACTATTGACACAGATCTTAAAAATATACAAAGTTGTAACCATCTTCTGTTTTATGCAGTGGTCATTCTGAAAATACTGAAGGAAAATACTTTGGCTAACTACAGAACACAATTTTTTTCTTTGCTTGAGATCATTTAACACAATGTTTCCAATTCCTGATTTCATCCAGTTTGTGTTCACTAAAAGATTATGTAACCACAATATTAACAAACCCGATCAAAGACAACTAGAAAGTATATTAAGAGGTAAATAGAGATAAAACAGGTTGAAAGCTTTAAATATCCAAGATTCAAGACAATATTTCTCAATTTCATCTACACGCCAGCATAAGCAGGGCCCCAAGTCCCAGACCAGCAACAGCTGCCACACGCCATCCACCGCTTCTTCCACTTTCTGACGATCCATCATCTTTTTTAAAGAAAGCGATAAATCCATCCTAAAGAAAAAGAAATGAAATTTAACTTACTTAGTATGCTAATATTACATAACAGAAAGAAAATGCAACAAATATCTAGCACTCAGACATTTAATACTGTCATACTAGCAATTTTCTGCTGAACTCTTGAAGTTTAGAACAGCTCTTAGACTAGTGCTCTCACATTAATAGCTGTTTTGTCAACTTATCTCCCAGAAGACTGTCTCAAGGAGTTGAAAGTGCAATTCTCTAACCAAAAAATTGGTTGCTCCTATTTTCTCACAAACATACGTCACCGTTCTTGCAGCCTCATCATGTCACCTTAAATGGGAACTACACTGTAGGAGCCCTACCAACTCTGTTTAAGTTTAAAAAAATATATATTGTGAAATATCTTTCTTTTTTGCCCAGGGCTTGATGAACATCCTTCTTCCTTCTGCGGGATAAGGACCAGTGATGCAAGTTAAGTTTTATGGAGTGGGGACTTGGGATTTGGGGGTGGGGGGGGGAATGTGGCTTTACAGCAGTTGAAAAGAAAATTTGTTTAAAAGCTTTGTCACTAGTTTTTGGTCAGTTGGCCCTTACTAATGTTCTATGCTTTACTACACCACATCTTTGACCATTTAACAAAGTTATTAGGGTATCACTTGTTATTTACATCAACTTTAAATTAACGCAGATGGATAACCATCATAGCAAGTTTGTAGTAAGAGTTCACCATTATCTGCCTCAAGTTGATAAACAGCTACAATTGTACGTGTCTCATCTGCCCGCCAAAGTAAATCAGCGGTTTTGACCAGTTTCTTTGGAGACTACAAACTTTGCTCATTATAGTGTCTTCAATATTGGTTTTCTGTCCAAGGAAAATATCATGAAGAAGCTAACAAACCACAGAAGGGTTTGATGTCTGAACCTCTCATATCAAAGTGTATAAATATAATGTTTGCCGAATTACCTCACCATTTGAAAATGAAAAAATTTGGCGAATGTTGAACGCCATCCAACCATATCCTTGTCACTATTTCTAATTGTCAATCGCTCCTTATAGAGCTTGTCAAAGCACAGTGATTATTAAAGAGTAAAGGGAAAAAGGAAGGAAAATATTTCCTTGAAGGTAATGTTTCATCGTTCCATCTCACCACAAATTGACAAATGTGACATACATGGAAATGTATGAATACAACGCGATTCCAAACACTTCTATCTGCAGACAAGAGTCGTGTCTTGGCGCCGACGAGAAAGTTCTGGCTGAGACAGACTATTTCCAAATTAACAAGTCATTTTGAAAAAAGACCCTGTACCAATACAAGCTTAGTTATAATATAGTCGACTGAATAGTATAGAAAATGTTCGAAAATGCTAGATATTCAAATTTATTTTTATCTTCTTTGAGATTTGAATTCGAATACGTATTCGTAAAAACTGAAATCATTTGTAATTTATGTGTGCAATGAAAGGTTGCCATACAAAGTGAAATCCCCCGGGAAGCAGCAAGTTCTATTCTTGAAAATACACGATCGAAAACATTAGGCGGCAGGAAGAAGATAGGAGAGTTAAATTTAGCCTAAAAAAGTGAAACATTTTCTGCCTAGCAAAAGAAAAGATTTTTTGGATTCTTTAATCTGCATTTTTGTGGTATAAAAATCTTGCAGAAGGCTTAAACTCATGTAAGACATCCTGTCGAGCTTAAGCTTGGCGCTTTCACGACAAAAGAAGAAATTAAGGAAGAAATCTTCCGAAAATTTCAACCTTCGATCCACTTAGCAAAGGAAATTTGAAGATTTTTGATTTCGAAAAGAATCCTCCAGAAAAAAAATACACACGCTAGATATTTTTTTAAAGATATTTCCACATATTTGAAATCCCTATTGCTTCTGTCAACAAACCGCGCACGATAATCAGTGAATCAGCGTTTTTGCTCCACTGTGCACGGTTTACTGCATCTGTGAATGACTTTTCTCCTATTTTGTAAACCTAGACTATTACTTGACATGGACACGAATTCACAGATCACTCACCCATCCGCCATTGTCGTCAATCCAACCGCTGAGGTTCTGGTCCATATAGACCGAAAGCCATTCAACAATGTTATCGATATTTTGTGCCAAATCCTCTTTTTGCGCACAATACACCGCTAGTGTGGCTCCAAACGCCAGAAACGCCACTATTCGGCCCCAGTTTTTTCCACTTTGGAAAATTTCATCCGCAATTCCGACAAAAGTCGAATAGGTTGTGGCATGTGTGAGATGAAGTTGGTCGCACATGGAATCGAACAACTGACTGTTTTCCTCTATTAGTTCGTCCGCGACTCGTCGTAAATGACAGGCAGCCACAGAAGGAGACGAATTCTCATGATAACCAGGCAAGAAAATATTATGCTGTCGAAGTTTGTAAGCGATGTAGTCCTTGACAATATGGCGAAACGACTGTAATCTCTTTTCTTCAACCGTGGGCATTGTCGACCTTGCTGCTTGTTACGCTCCTTCGTGTTGTATGAAGTTGTACTACAATCAAATACACCTTCGATCGTTTAACCAATCAACGAACTGCTAAAAATGAATACTGCTTTTCATTAGATGACGTCATAAGCGCATGTAAAGTCTTTGAGTCGTGGGCAGAAGTTTGACGTTTGTTCACCCTATAAGCACGCAAAATAATTTCGAGTTAATCACGTGA
Organism: Platygyra sinensis; assembly: GCA_019787425.1. Classification (NCBI taxonomy): domain Eukaryota; kingdom Metazoa; phylum Cnidaria; class Anthozoa; order Scleractinia; family Merulinidae; genus Platygyra; species Platygyra sinensis. The sequence continues at coordinate 35,844 of JAHPZR010004982.1, forward strand.
AAATTGCCTAATGCAAACTGAAAACGCAGTTTTTAATTCGGATCCCAACGCATGTCATGACGTAATTTTTCAAAACATTAATAGCAAATTCTACAAAATCATGCAACAATTACTGGTTAATTTTAAATAAACAGTTCGCCGAATTAAACACGCGAAATACAACAAAAAAATCGATCCCAAATTTCAGTTCATTTCACATGTATCATTGTGTGGTATGCGAGAAGAATCGAGCGCGTTAAAATATGATCGTTCTTTTCATTATGGTGGATCAGTGTGGTACGTACGTGAGAGAATGCACCGCCGCGCGGCTTATAGTAACGACGTCACAATAGCCCGTAGGCGAGGAGAGGTCAGGCAACAGAACCGTGCAAATTGCAGATCTTGCAGAACGAACCAGATAATTCGCCCTTTGAACTGATATTTTTCTTAATCCACAGAAGAACGTACGTAAAACATTATGGACCAAATAATTTGACCACAGATCAAAATTAGCAGGAATTGAGCTAATGTAATTTGTTCTGGAGAATTGCCAAAATCTGGCCACCGCCTACAGATCTCAATCTTTTTCCGAAAAAAGAAAAAAAATAGTACAAAAAAGGTTTTGTGGTTAAATATAGTATTATGGTGACTGATTATTGTTTCAAAACAAAAGATGAAACAACCATCAACTGATGGTTGTATGTAAATACATCGCTCCCTCTTTGCATTCATATAACTTTATTTGTTCAGCCCCCGTAACGTAAGCGCGGAAATGGTTTCATTCGAAAAGTGGTGTTTTCCCCAACGGCTTTAAGTTCCTCTTTCCACATGCAAACGAAAACAAACATAGATCTTTTTTATTAAGTGAAAAGGATTCCCTTCAGGTCGGGGAACCTTTTAGGAAGCCTAGATTTCCTCGCTTGGAATGTATTTTAGAAACGAATGATATGCTAATCAAAAGGCAAAGAAGCAAACGGCGAGAGCTCGGGAGAGCTGGAAGTTAGAAGCTGGGAGTGAATAAACAATCGACTTAGCTCTTCGCTCTCCCGTGCACGTGGCATAGTCTCAGTTAACATTAGTTTTTCCTTTCCTACTGTAATATTTTCTATTTCTAGATAAATCTCCGCTTTAGCTTTATTAACCGGGTTTTTATTCACCGACATTCACGCGAGAATTTTTAAATCTAGAACCTTTTTATCTAGGTTAGACAGGGCTCGATGGAAGAGCATATTTTTATATGAATTTGATACCGTGTATAAATAAAGCTTATGTTGTGTGTATATGTATTAGTATTTTTTCCTTCGCGAGGCTACAGACATACGGCTCCGTCAGATTTGTGTTTAGTCTACGCTCGAAGGAAGCGATAGAGGGTTATAAAGATGGTATGTCCGGTGATATTGAACAAGAACAAATATACGTTCAAGAACGGTAAAAAAGGCATACAAAAGCAAAAGATTACAAGAAGGTCTCTTGTATATAAAGTGTAACTGAAATTGCATTGATCTTTGATCAGCCCTTTCTTGGCTCTGTCCAATCAGAGAAGGGCCGACTTCTTAGAAGAAATACAAGGGTGCGTTTCTTTAAGAAAATTTTAAATCCGAAAAAAATCGGAAAATGGATTTTGCGTTTCTTTACTAAACAGATCAACCCAAGATCTTTCGGATCATGGCATGTCAAAGGAACCGAAGAATCCACTTCCAGAGTGGATTCTTCGGTTCCTTTGAGGCACCATGATCCAAGAGATATTGGATTGATATGTCTAGTAAAGAAACGCAAAACTGATCCGTTTTCGGATTCTTTCGGATTTAAAAATGCAACCTTGGATTTTCTTAAAGAAACGCACCCTAAAAAAACACAATCTCAACAGGACTCCCCTGTCGGACCGGCTTTTTTTTTCTGAAGACTAATCAGTATCATGCGGACTTTGAAGAAATTTTTGACGGTAATGGTATGAAGTAATCGCATATCCCGGATGCTTGCATGGTATTATTACTCGATCAAATGATAACAGATGAAACTTTTATACTGCCTTTTTCGGAAGTCCCTTGTCTCCGAAATTGTTGATATTTGGAAGAGTATCTTCCTCACGCAATGCTCATTCAGACGCGTGCGTCACCACTCATGTCACGTGAGGTCTGACATCAACTCCTACTTTTGCACTTTTAGTATTTTTGCATGGGCTCCTGATTTTTGCCTTTGACTTCGTTTGCAAACATTCGTATCTAAATCCAGTGCCTAACAGGCGTTTTGTAGCCCTGTAAAAGAACTTCAGTTAAAATACTTACGTAATTAGATGTTACTAAATTAAATGTAACGCCTCGGGACGCAATTAAGATGGAGTTGGAATCTTCACGAATATGTCCAATTAAGGCAGGGGTAAACATGAATAGGAGTGAAATTTGTTTAAGATTAAAATGGGTTGGGAACACTACCACACAGTTGACACCCCCCCCCCCCCCCGAAAAAAAAAACAAAAATGAAAAATAAAAATAAAAATAAAAATAAAAATAAAGAGAGTCCCATGTTGGTAGTGGACTGTTTGTTGTCCATCAGCTAATTCTTCACTTGTTTAGAGACGCTGATAAGAATGAAACCGTGAGGGAATTCATGAGCTCACTCTTATTATTAACTTCAAAGACCAGCCACAGTTCAAGGTCGACTCACTGAAAAGACTTGAAAAACGCCGAGCTTTTGTACAAAAGTACAAAAGTCGGAGATTTGCCTGATGCAACGCCAGTTTCTTCTGATGGCGAATATAGGTATTAATGGTCGCTATGATTGTAAACAGAGTTTCTGAAGATTTTTGAGGGCCTCTTAGCATTGCAACATTTGTGCTTATCTCTGAGTAAAATGGTGTCGCAACTTTGTTGACTTTTCCCCCAAAAAACGTGCGCTCAATATGTTGCTGGGTTCAGCGAGCCTGAGCAGCTGTAAAATATGTGAACGGTTTCATGTTTTCTCCTTTCCCAAGTTTACAGTGCTACCTAGTGCTACTTTCTGAGTAAGGATGTTAGATAAAGAACTCCTTAAGTTTTCTACAGAAAAAGGCAGCACTGGCAATGCCGAGACCCCCGCCGAGACCGTCGGACATTTCATGACATTTTACTGAGCACCTTAAAATACTTTCGATTCATCAGTTCAGCGCTTAACAGTCTTCATTTTTCAGTATTAGCTTACGAGTTCCCGCTAAACTATCTCACATTCTTTTCTGTTTTGTTCGAAAGAGACTAACATCAAGTTGGAAGTCATTACTAGTCAAACATTGTTCGCCATGCATAAATAAACTGTAAAACATTGAATGAAATGTTGGATCAAGAATGACATGTTGCCTGCTTATGTACAGTGTGTGATCGTTTAATCAGTTCACTTGATTTTAATAACAGAAGAAGAAGAAGAAGAAGAAGAAGAAGAAGAAGAAGAAGAAGAAGAAGAAGAAGAAGAAGAAGAAGAAGAAGAAGAAGAAGAAGACTGAGAAGATAGTATTGCAGTATAATTAATAAATTCCTGTGTGTTTAATGAATTGAATTAATTAAAACAAATTGACGATGAACTCGGTCGTGTCTTGACTAATTGAAATGGTTCTTCCTTCTTGTTGTCGTGTTTTGCCACCTAGTAGGTGTAATTACGCGAGCGATACCCTCGACTTACCCGAAACACCGACCTAAAATTAGTAAACGGCGTCATTGCTAAACCATTTCCGCCTTGTCAGGAGATTTAAGTTTAAATATTGTGGGCGGCCGCCGATACGGGTCACGAACTCCGACGTTGTTGAAGAAGAAAATGATTTCAGGGGAAAAAACCTCTTTCCACATAACAGCCGGATATTGGAGTTCCATTCATACTCAATGTGCTCTGAAATATTGTCATTCCATACCATAATCGTGTCTGACATAACAAGACATAACACTTTGTGCTTACTTCTTGCTTTCTCAGCAAAAGCGATCACTGGGATCCAAGACATCCGGGGCAGAGGCAAAGTAACCTTGTTTCGAGTTTGAGCTGCTTCAGCCTGCTTGATGGGAGAGAGTTACAAAGACTGCAAGATCCTGATCCCGTTCAGTTCACAGTTCGTTTTACTACATGCCCATGCTACTTCAAAAGTGACTTTTCAGTATCATGACAGAACTGATATAACCAAGTAGTACTTTATTTCGTTAGCTTGTGTTTACCTGCCTACTCTTTTTTTTTACACAATAATTTTATTTTCACAAACGGTTACAATTTCACTGAAGTTACATAACAGAAACAGTCAACACATTACAATCTACATACTATAATACAATCTAACCAACAAATCAACAATACACTACTTACAGCTTTGAGTTAAAAAGGTTGAGTTACATTAAAAGGCCATATTTACATACATTTCCTTTGTTGTTTAAAATTTTCTTTTGTTACTGCCTACTCTTTGATAGAGTTCAGAAAATACCACCGGACAATTGTACACCTGCTAGCTTTTAGTCTGAAACCTGAATTCCTTCCTATACCTATGAAAAGAATTAAACTCGTCTATGCGTGATTAATCAACTATCCAACGTGATTTTTGGGATGTCACACAACGCTCCCCCCGAAACCGGCGGCTGCTCACATCTCGTGATATCCCAAAAAATAGGCAGTCTTTGACTACATGTGCCTAGTGATATTAAGTCTAGTATCATCTGTAATGACTACATGATACAACAACAAGAAGAAACTTTATTGTAAAATAAGTATCAACTGTAACAATTCATAATCATGTCTTTCTCATCGCGGAGGAATGTTTATTTGGTGGAATTTTGAATAATTATCGGCTCATCAGAAAAGCTTGTTTCTGCTTTTATTTTTGTGTCTCTGTAGCCCGCCGAGATCATTTTTTCGTCTAAATCACAAGCTTAAGAATAGTTCGAAAAAGATGTACCCATTCAACTTTCAACTTCTAGGTGATAATTCTGGATTTTGTTGACCAAAACGTCGGGTTGTGTAATATTCAAAGTTTTTCGGTTCCTCGCAAGTGTGGACAGATGGGTAACAAATTAGTAATTAGTGCTGGTTTTTGTTCGATTTCGCTGAAATTTTAACACGATGAAGCTGGAATGTTAAGGAATACATTTTACTTTTGCCGATGTTTGGAGCTAATAAACGGAGAAGTTATATATCGGCCTTGAGCTCTACGAGCACTAGGCACAAAAACCCGAGTTACGGACACAAACGTATACACGATAACATGGTGCTTTGTAACTAGGCCTCTACGTGTACTAGGCACAAAAAGTGCTGGGGGACACTTCATGACATATTACTCGTCGCCAAAAAAAAAAACGTTAAGGGGAGGACACTTCATGACATATTACACGAAGGGCAGGTGTTACGGACGCACACGTATGCACGATAACATCGTGCCTTGAGCTCTGCGAGAACTAGGCACAAAAACGGCTGCGAACGAGACTAGGCGTTGAGTGGTTAAGCAGCGTTGTCTTCTGGTTTGTAATCACTGGCCAAAAACAGAGTTAGGTCAATAACAGCAGCCTAGGACCAGAAGCGCAACGTAATCAATGGAGGCAGGACCGTACTCAGTGAAATCTGGAGGTCGCGGGATCAAGTCTCGCTCAAACTACTAAGCTAGAGTTGTTTCTTGGTAGACCCTTGTGAATAGCCACCTTGGTCTGCCTTCTGTCAGTTGCTTGCTATGAACTACGTAGCTACGTGCAGCGAAGCGAATTGACCACTTTAACAATATAATTTCAACAGTTTTTTTATAATTCTAATGTTGCCATTTCAGACCGTCAGAGGACCTGTTCTTAGGAGTAAGAGCCGATAATTTGCGATCCTGTCCACCCTCCTCTGAATTCAGAACTTGGAGCGAGATCTCCTCGGGCAAATATCCCTTGCTCCCTGACCCCGTTCCACTGATCTCTAACAAGGTTTTATAGACCGTCTTCTTTGAGTACATTTTTTTTGGCTTTTATTTTTTGTAAGCTATAACTTCTTCCTTTATCTCTCCCGTCCTTCAATAACAGTACTCAGTGAAATCTGGAGGTCGCGGGATCAAGACTTTACTAAACTTGAAGTTATAACTCGAAGTTATAAACTTGAAGTTATAACTCGAAAGCCTAGCAGTTCATTTAGCGTTCAATCTCCATGAATCTCATTGAAACAAGATTACAAATGTCTTTTTATCTGTAACATACGACATGTATTAAATATACTACGAATGTTAAATATTCCGGCATATTTATATTGGGAAAATAAGATGACGTTGTTGTTGTTACCGTAGCACGCAAAGTATGAAGTAGAGAAAATAAAGCGTCTTTGGCATGGAGCCCAGAGGCTTAAGTAGCCTGTTAAGTGGCCAGCATTTAACTGCGGCTTCAGGGTTACATAGTTGTCATAGTCGCTACACTAGGTACACCTGACTCCGTATGCGAACAGGATGGATAAACTAACCAATGAATACTATAATCAGGAATGACACATAATGAACGTTCACGTAACTGAAACAAGACGTGTTCACTCCACTCACGTATGAACCGGTACTGTCGAGTCTCTCAAATGACCAAATTCAAGCGTTTGCTGAACAAAAAATGTCACTTTGATTGCCTCCTAGCAACGTTTCTCGTTTTGCCGTTGTTGTTGTTGAATTGTTTTACGACAGAGGCATGCATTTCTGTCTTTCGTGCTTAGGATGGGACTGAATATCACAATGAGTGGTTGCCATATTGTGTAACCAAAGAACAAGAAGCACGTTTTCAGTTAAAACATGTTAAGGTGCGTTTTGCAGTCTGCGTGCGAGAGGTGTTGATGAATCAGTATCGTAGTGATATAATTTTCGTGCGGAGCGTTATTTGTAAAAAGCCTGAAACACGAAAGCAAAAAAAACACTAAAATAAATTGAAATTTTGCGAACGTGCCAACGTGACTTTGCTATGGTTAACAAGCGCAGACATGTACTGTGGTTGTGTAATCTTTCAGCTGTGTTTTCGGAAAGAGGAAATGCATATGCATTTTTTCACCGTATCGGTGCTTCCGGGGGTGGGGGGGTACTCCCTTTCATGCGCTATATAGGTATCTGGGGCCCCAAAAGGTATGGTTTTCCAGCTGTTTTGGTCATAAATAGGGAATCGATTTTAGCTAATTTTGGCCATTTTGGTCATAAATGGGGTATGGTTTTTGAACTCTGGCCGATATGGGAATGTTTTTAAAAAGAAGAAGCAACTTTTTCACCATTGTCGAAAAGTAGGAGCCCATGATATCGAAAAGAAATACAACAAATTCTTCACAAATTATGGCGGTAAGTTAATTTTGGTCTAGGAAACTAATAGCGCAGGTCTGAAACAGGATTTTATGTAAGGGTCAGGTCATAAATAAGGTTTGGAACTCAGTTGGTCAGGATGATATATAAATAGAGTAGGGAATATTGCAGATTTTGGTTATAAATAGGGTAATGGTCAGGTAAGGGTTTTGGGAAGTGGGTCGCACACCACCACCCAATTTCTCTGGGAGTATCCCCCCCGGCAGGTGTGTAAAGCAGCTAGTGTAGTCATTTGTTTCTGTCATTCACCCATCACTCTATCAAATCACCCTTCCATGCATCCCACATCCATCCATCAAACTGACATGTCATCACAGGTGGAGACAAACAATACACTGCAACGCTGAAATTACGTGAAAGACATCAGTCGAGACACCAAACATGAGAAGAACCGATTAAGTAGGATCGTAACAGTGGACAGCTCGGTTTGGTCCTTATTGGGACTTATCAGCACTGTGTATCGAAGATATGTAATGCCAGCCCAAGAGCCAACGAACGCATAACTTCCAGAATTACCCGTTCACTATACCAAGATCCGTACTTTGAACTCACTTGTGCCACAAAACACGCGTTGCCACATCACGTGTTTCGGGGCACAAGTCCTACGTTTGGAGCCGGTTTATCGTATGTGTGGTTTTGCACTCTAGCCTTGATATGAGTATGTTTTTAGGGAGAAGCCACTTTTTTGTCATTATCGAAAAGCAGGAGCCCATGAGCTCCTGTCGAAAAGAAAATACGGCGAAAGCCCTTTCGGGCAGTACCTCTGGGGACACATCCTGACACAGTGAAAAATGCATATGCATTTCCTCTTTCAGAAAACACAGCTGATAGATTATACAGTTTCTTGTTTCTCATCACAAGTGAGCTCGACCCAATCGCTCTCTCAACACAGTTCTTTTTAACATAATATTGAATAAGATTAAAAATTAATAAACAAGTAAATTGCAGATTGAAAATTAAAGATTATTCGAGCAGAGTTTTTATTTCTGTCATTAATTAACTCTTTCTTGGAACGCTTGTCCGTTTCAGGGTTACCGCCCCAGTATTAAATTCGCCGATACCCATAGAGCAGAAAAACCACTGTGAACTCCTAATGGAATTGGGTATCTGACCTAAGATTCGGCGAGAGCGAGAACCCAGATCAGATCACTCGATCCAGAGTCCGGTGTCCTTCTTGCTCCGACGGTCTCTAACAATACGCAAACTCGGACCGAGCGTTTACCAAAAATGCATCGAGTTTGTTTAGCGTCCCAAATTTTGCTCGTAAGAGACTTGAATAGGTCAGTTGGAGAGAATTATGGAGAAAACCGTAAGGTTTGGCAAAAATTGTGCTTTTCTTTAAGGCTCAAAACGTCAACTTGCCTGATCGATTCGACGCGACGATTACTGAATCTCTTAGAAACTGATTGCCTCGCGTACCACTAGACGCGTCCCTGCCAAAGGCATGGAACAGGCTAATAATTGCTATCTGACCAACAATAAATGCATTGAACATCGCACTTGACGACAACAGCATGGACTGAGAAAGTCATGGCGGACCACGCCCTTATCCCGATATAGCGCCGAGTCAGAAACTCCCACTGATCAAGATGTCGACATGCAGGAGCATGTTATTTAAAGGGGCAGTGTCACGAGGATTTTGCTGTTTTAGGTCAATTCTGTGGTAAAATCATTACTTTAAGGCTTTAATCATAAACAAAATGCTTCAGTAAAGCTACAACGAAGATATCAAATGAATTTTATTAGAGAGGGCTAACCATAATAAATTTCTTGAGGATTTTTGGAACTCATGGCATCAAAACTTGAAAAAATTGGCCAATTTTTTCAAATTTCAATCCATTTCCATCCGTGCCATCGGTAGCGACAGGCGACAGGAAACAGTTTCTACACCTTCAAATAGTCTTTGAGAACAAAACTAGATCATTAGTTTTAGAATTCAATTGATGTGAAGAGGCCTTCTAGCTTTTTATAAAGTTGCCAAATAGCGTGACAATGCCCCTTTAACAATTGGATTATTCGCTCTCCATTTCTATGAGGTGATAGTTGATGAGGTCGAAGGCCGACTCAACTATCGCCTCATAGAAATCGAAAGAGAATAATCTAATTGTTTTACTAGAATTCTAACTGAAATTAACGCTAAGAACGGTTTCCAATGATTTTCCCACGCATTAATTAAAGCTCACTTTTGGAAAAGAGTGATAGCCTGGGAACGAAGTTGCGCCGCAAGCGCTTATGGGATTATTTGGGGGGACGCAGGTCAAAGCAAACATGGCGGATTTTAGTGCGGAATTAATGTCATAGCGTGGATCGTAGTGGTGACAGCAAGGTTTTAACAGAGCTACAAATAACAATAAGATCAAAGTTATTGTTTTAGACGATCAAAAGTCAAGACTATTGAGAAGAATTCGGACGACGTGTTCCGCTGTCTATTTAAGGACGGACCATTAGAAAAGTGATGGGAGGGGTGGGGAATTTTCAACTTGCACGAATTTTTTTTTCGCTCACTGCGTGTGCAGGAATTTTTTTTTCAGGTGAATCCTCTGCACGAATTTTTTTTTTGAGACAAATATTGCTTTGTTTTGAACAGTGAAATCTTGATTCATTATCTACGCTTTTGTGCTTTACAAATTTTTCTACACTCACAACAGATCAAAGGATATAGGCCGCTTTTTAATGCAAAATCATTTCGAAAATGCACACACAGTGAGAGCAAAGGAAGCCACTTGGAGTAGACGGCTTCCCTGTGCATTTTTTTCAGTCCCTGCCCTCTGGAATTCCTCTCCCACAGCCCATCATCATGATGCCATACTCCATTCACCAAAACAGCTCATCTGTAGCGCCCAGCTGCACTCCCTTGAAATGTCAGGTTTGGTTTGCAATAATGCTGGAAAGCAAATACTGCTACTGTGTCAGGGCCGTAGCCAGAAAAAAATTTTGACTGAGGCGATGTCTATGAATAACTTATGACTGAGGCAATCACTCCATGGTTGAGTTCTCTTCCTAGGTATTAGGTACTATAAACAACAAAAGCCAAAGAAATGACCGAGGCAAGTGCCTCGGTTGGCCTGTTACTAGCTACGGCGCTGTGTGTGTAATGCAAAACAGATTCAGGGTGTCCAGAAAAAGAGCCTTAATGTCAAAAATTGCACGAGGATCTTGCAAAGCCCGAGTGACAGTCGGACAGATCCCAAAACCTTTAGGAATCGGAGTTCGAGAACTGTTAGTGCGCATTTGCGACTAGCCGATCAGAATACCGTGACTTCACTGGAAAACGTATTAAGAAGAAACGTATCTGCTACCTTTATCCCGTTCTTAATTTTTATTGTTATTGTTATTGTTACTATTTATTGTGAGCGCATTGAGATTTTTAAGAGAAAGCTTATCAGCTGACCTGGCATAAATTCCCAAACTTGACAACCCGAGCCATCCACTCAAACGAACACGATATAACAAGAGAGCATAATTATTGTCGAGAAAATTTCAAATTCATGGCAGAATTAGGTTACCGTGCAATTTGGAGGACCTAGACTTAAATAGAGCCATTTCCATCCGACCACCGAAACAAATCTGTTACTGTGAGTAGATCTCAGCTGCATATATTCCATTCATATGTTTGGTGCGATACATGTAACATAAATAGCGCCGGCTGAGATTGTTCTTTATATGCGAAGACAGAGCAGGCTAGTTTCATCATGGCAAGGCAACGAATTGGATTGGATCTACGCCATGATATCTTTACGGTATTTTATTTACTGGTTTGCTGGCTTTCTTGTAAGTGATACACCTAAATGTCGGGTACAAGCAATATTTTTTTCTGCTTTGGAAGTATCGAGAAGTAAACGAGTGTATTCGTAAACAGCTGCCTTCATACATGATAGGTCCATCATATTTTGCTGCCCTCCTTCAAACTCTGTTTTATTATTATTATTGTTATTGTTATTGTTATTATTATTATTATTATTATTATTATTCCAAGGTGCAATTTGTGGTTCTCTAACATTTTGAGCTAGAGGAGCCATCGAATTGCGAAATCAATCAGTGACTGTCTCACTGAAGAGTTCACGAGCACCGGCGTTGTCCCATACGTTGCTCTCAAAAAAGTAGCCCATGGAATGGTTTGTTTGTCTGAGTCACACCGTGGGTTAAATTTTTGTGACGTCATCAGTGCCCGACGCTATTTATGTCACCTTATAATTGTCATTTCATGCAGTGTGAGGAAAACACTTCAGTGCACTATTAGATGTCTTTATTTATTGATAATAATAATATAGCAGGGCCTGGGGTAAGGCCCCAAGAATATTTTATTAATTAAGGTGAGTGGTTACAGTTTCCAGTACTTTTCAAGACTTAGGGTTTGATGGGTCATTATAACCATTCTATACCGGTTGACGCCAAAATCATGGTATCAGCAAACTTCCCAATCATCGGGGAACAAGTTGCTGTTAATTTTGTGGAACAATAGGTTACCATAGCAACAAGATGACCTGCTAAAAACACCCTTAATTTTAGCTTTAAGCACTTATAATTCAAAAACAATCTCGGTGACCCCCATTTTGTATTACCGAATTGTAATCAGCATGATAAGATGCAACAGAGCCACCTTAAATTTTCGAAATTTTAAGGTGGCTCTGAACCCCCTTCGCAGAATGTTTTTTAAACTTTGCAAAAAGTTGCATCTTATCATGTTGATTACAATTCGATAATAAAAAATGGGGGTCACCGAGCTCGTCAGTTTTGAATTATAAGTGCTTAAAGCTAAAATTAAGGGTGTTTTTAGCAGGTCATATTGTTGCTATGGTAAGCTGTTGTGCCAAAAAATAAACGGCAACTTGTTCCCCGATGATTGGGCAGCTTGTTGATACCATGATTTTGGCATCAACCGATAAAAGAGTGGTTATAATGACGCATCAAACTGTAAGTCTTGGAAAGTACTGGAAACTTTTTCCAACCACCTTAAATAAAGATTGTATGTCTGTCTGTGTGTACATGAAGGGTCCAGGTTGGGAAGGGGGGGGGGGCTACCAGTCCGAAATCGAAGAGGTACCAAGATCCTAAATAAGACACAAACAGCAGTGATAAACATATTGAACTGCTGTTTGTGTCTTATTTTTGATCAAATTACGATGGCCCAAGAACAAAAGTATTTTCGATACCAAGATCCTGTTTGGCGATTGTATTAAGCTTATCTCGTCCTATTCGTTGTCTGACGGTTAGACACATTTCTCTACACAAAGATCGTTCACCGCGAATACTTGCGGAACACGGCGGGTAGTCCCTAGCGGCCGGGCAAGATAGCTCCATCTTGCCCGCTCGGGTCGGGTTCGGGTAGCCAATGACAGCGCAGAATTTGATTCATCTTTCCCTCTCGCGGAGCTAGGCATATAATAATCGTGATTAATAAATCAGACTTCCGCTTCGCAGTCGCCCGATTTTGCTAATCACTCGTATGATTACAGACCGAATTGGACTCCAATCAGTCCTAATACCATTATTAAAAATAAGTGATAATGTAATAATAAGTAAACCTCAACTTCACGTTTCTCCTGAAGTGCACACCTCTTGGAACATATTGAAATAACGCATTTATTTATTAACTTTCTTAACTGGTTTGCAAACGTTTTCGAGCGGTAATTTTTTTTACGGAAATTCAAAAACGTTTACAGTACAGACAGGAGCCCATTACCGGGTAATGGGCTCCTGGTACAGACATGTATGATCTCAAAATTCGCTTCATTTTCAAGAAAACCTCAAGTGCTGAATAATTTATGCAGTTCACTTTATCCAATCACGTTGCACTTCTGAGCTAATTATGCAAAATGGCGTCAACGCGCCATGTACGATACCCATGTCTTCATTTGTCAGGGGAATATTAGAAAGGATTTTCCCTTCTGAAGGAAAAAATGGAAACTAACGAATAGCTTATGGTAATTTGTCCATTGGGAGGTCATTTAGATGACATTTTCTTGAAAGGCAAGGTAAATTTTAATATGTTCTTGCAGAGCATGTGTCACTCTTTCAATGATGATCACACATGCGATATGCAAAATCTCTCTCAATTGTGTTCTTCACGTGGCCTTTGAAAAGCTTAGACCGGCTATTTTTATTCCTGGCGGTGATATCTTAAGTATCTTTTCCTTGTAGAGCCACAGAATCATATGAACGGAAATATATAGAATATAGATTTTTAACTAAATAGTATAGTTCTCGGCGGTTGTGGTCAGAGGAGTATCGTGTCGAGGTAACGTAATTTGTATAGATGTGACATGTTGAGATCAACAGGAGTTTACAAGTTAGTCGTCCATATTTCCACTTACTACTCTACAGGCCTATCTAATATAACTCTTTAAGTCTCATGACTTTTTGTCCTATCAGTATTCAGTGTGCAACCTCCGTAAATGAATATGGAACGGACAGAATTTTGACCAGACAGAATTACAAATTTTACCATTTTTTTGAATTTATCTTGCATTTTATGTTGTGGGTTACACATCGATTCGGCCATCGACTTAATAAAGTATTATCAGGTTACTTTTGTGTCTTAGACTTGGGGTACTCGCTTTCCAAATTTTATTTTTATAATTATCGTCAGAGATCATTCATTGTTGACATGTTTTCCCAGTGTTTTCATTATGCTTAGAATTTTTAGATAATGTACATTTTTATTAGCTAACGTTTACTTAATTTTTATTTTCTCGTTTGTGGGGATCGGACAATCACTTTGCAATCTTATTAGATTACGTTTATTTCACAAAAACGCCAAGTCGTTTTAAATTAGAGAGTTTCTCTTGCTGATTTGTACAATGAGTGTTGATATTGATGTTGAAGGCACCAGCCAACTGTTCTCCAGAATCACATGTCTGCCACATTGTGTTGAACAAAAAGATCTCAATTAGCCACATGTACCTTTTCAAATGAAAATGATCCTCTCTCACACAAGATTCGTAACCATTTGTTAATGTACAGTTAGTACAGACATCATTTAAAATTCCTAGTGTCTCACTTGAAATAAATACACAAGACTACTGCAGACATTAGTTTCACTAGTATATTTATTTCTTATTTTGACATCCATTAGAGTGATTGTTATACAATATATGGCAGGTAATATGAGTATACCTAAACTGACAATGAATACTTTCTTGGAAAAGAATTAATGTATGCTTCATAGTGCATTTTTCTCTCTCTTTGTGTTTCAGTTAGGTGTCTTTTTTTCCTTTAGAAATGTCTATTTTGAACACATGCAAAGGTGCAAACATATTAAAATATATTATCAACTTTTATTTGCATATATCCAAGTTTTAATTTCGTAGTCTTATCTGTTGAAGGCTTGCTATGTTAGAAGTATTTGAAAGCAAAATGTCAAAGCAAAGATACAGGTCAAAACTGTTTTCATATCATTTTAAGATGTAATATATCTTGATATGGACAAAGATATGGCAGTTTTAAAATAATTTCTTGTTTTTTTTTATTTAAATGCAAATTTGAGGCAGAAATGAGTGGCAGAAAGCTCAGTTCATTGTTCTATTTTAACATGTGAAGTTTTGTATGGACACAGATGAATGATCAATCATTTTGTCGATTTCACCTGCAGCTGCTGCCAAAATTGCAAAGCTTTGCCTTGAGACATTAAGCCAAATGGATTATGATCACTTAAGACTTTTGTTATCAAAGTAAGAATTGGGTATGTTGAGTACATGACTGTATGAGGCGTGAATTTTTCTTCAATTTTATTCTCTGTGTCATCTTTATTGTATCATATTGAGGACTTTCCATCAATGATTATTATTTCCCTGCTGTTCATATCAACTTTTATATATCTCGTTTACTTTAAGGTTGGTGAAAAATTAAAGATCTTTGTGGGATTAAAATAGAAGAGTCTTAATAGATTGTAGTTGTGATGTTTAATATGAAATTGTCTGGGCAGTCAGTGAGTTGGATGACTAGGAAAGGAAGGCCTCAGTGCTAGCATTAGGTTAGATTTTATCATGCCTTCTGCTATTCATGATATCTACACACATGTAGTTGAAATTTAGATTCTAAAACCTCTAGTTATTACTTGTTTTTCATTTTACAAAAGTGGAATGTCACCTTTGATTCATATAGCTTTGTAAGATAAATAATTTTTAGTTGTCAAAGTGGTCATACATATAGCACAAGACCCATAAATTATATTGTATATTTGAAGTGCAAGCTTTTAACATCATGGTTACATAGAACACTATACATTAAAATAAAATGTTAAATAATTATGCAGATCATTCACAATAATCAAGGTTTCCATTTTTGGTTGACCATGTAATACAGTTGTGCCTGTCTACTTGCTTAGTAGAATTTGTCCTTCAGTTGTTTTAATTAGACTTGTTTTTATGTCTGTCAGCTTTTATTTTGTGATTGGGATTTGTTGATCAGAGATGGCACGGGGAAGAAGCAGTGTTGGAAAGGAGAAGGAAAAGGAGAAGGATAAAGACCGTGAACCAGATCCAAAGTATGCTCTGTGGATAATCGCTGCTATAGGCAAGGTCAAAGGGCAAAAGCAACGGCCAAGCGAGGACCGTATTGCTCATATTCTTCAACATGTTTATGGCTTAGACCCGGAGGTGGCTTTGGAACAACTTGAGCTGTGTGTGAAAACAGGGAGAGTTCTTAAGGTAGTTTTTAAAGACAAAGCTTCATATAAGGACCCTGCTAAAGTACCTCATCATATACGAGGAACTGTTGAAAGACCCTTAGATTTCCTGGAGTTTATTAAGGAAGCTCTTGAGAATGTAGGAGATGAGAATGGGTGCACACAGCAAGCCATTCATAGTTATGTTGTGGATCGTCATGCTGCAAGTTTAGAATCTCCTAGTAATACGCAAGTACGGATCAAAGAGTCGCTTAAGAAAGGACTTGCCTCTGAGGTTTTGATCAAGGAAGGAAGATATTACAGGCTTGCTTCACCTCCCAAGGTTTGTACAGTGTAAGAGATTTGTACAGTTTATACAATGTTAGAGATTTGTACAATTTGTACAGTGTAAGAGATTTGTACAGTTATATCAAATTGTAATTTTATATACTCTTTATTAATATAATTTTCAAACTTAAGTAGTGCACATACAATAAATACAATAACTTTATTAACCCTTCCATTAACCCTTCACCTTTGCCATGAGGTAGATATATATTGCTCTTAAGGTCATTCCCCTGTACTGCATTGTGCATACCTACTGTGTGCATAATTTCACCCACAATTAGGGTGCACACACTGAAAAATGGTGGCTTTTTCTTTATGCCTGGATCTTGCCATAGCAGTAAATCATCATTTTGCTTGAAAAAGAGTTTGGTGACGTATAATTATTTTGTCTGCTTGAATTGAGTAATAAAATTTTCTATGTAAATAAATATAGACCAATTCTCAGTCTAGAATAAGAAAAGATTGTTGAAACCATGAATTCAGCGAGCAATGATCACTAAAATTATGGTGCTATTATAAGGATTTATTGGGTATAAACAAGGTGCTTTTGCTTCTAGATGAACATAGGGCAGGGCTCGAAGTTAACTTTTCAGTCCTCTTGCAAAGTTTGGCTAGTAAGAGTTATTTCCACTAGCAAACTAACTAGTGAGACCACCAGCAAATTCTTTCCAAATGTTTGGGAGCATGGATGATTCTAACTTGCAAACGTTTGCTAGTGGATATTTTTCTCACTCGCAGCTTATCAAAATCACTCGCATTTTGCGAGTTTGCAAGTGCTAATTTCAAGCCCTGCAGGGATCCCTCAGTTTTATTTCAAAATTTAAGTTATTTTAATGTAAACAGTCAATAGGCAAAGTTTGACAAAAACCTCAGTGCAGGTTCTATTTCAATCAGTGGAATGACCTTAAAGTAAGTCATAATAATTTTTTCTTGAAAATGTAAAGTACCTGTCTGTTTACACCAAGAACTCTGATATGCAGTGCCAGAAACACTGGAAAAAAGTTAACATAATTTTATTGATGTTAATTTATTTCATTAGACAAATAATAACAATAGTAATATTATTATGTGTTGCAAGCTTCCTGAGGTAACAGAACATCCTAAATTCTCTGTTGTGTGGCTTGCATGTTCTTGTTCAACTTATGGCTGACAAAGAGCGTCATAGAGTAATGTTCACAGTTATGTAGTAAGTTAGTGATTTTAAGCAGCACCATTTTGATAAGGAAATTGGTTGATTTTCTTTCAGTTTTCATTTTCTTTGAAGGAGCTTACATGTAGTAGCATCTTAGAGCATAGGGTGCTGTGATTTAGTAAGTTGAAGGTTTGATTACAACATCTTGATGCAGAAGTGATGCTTTTGACACTCTGGCATGGAGACTTGAATTGTGCCCTCAAAAAGGAAGGATAAAATGCGTGTTACTAGCAATCTCCCATCTCCCTAGTATGCTTGATGGTGGAAGAACTTCATTTAATTTTTGAATAATATTAAATTAATATTAAATACAGCCTTCATGTACAGTGCACCAAGAACAGTTTAATTATTTTATTATCTAGTTATTATGTATTCACTGACATTGATTAGGTACTTTTTAAATGTAGACTTTAAACCATCCTGATTTTATTGTCTTTGTTTCCAAAAACATTTCTGATTACAATCAAACTGAGATGAATTTTGTCAAACTAGAATGCAAACTTTAGCACACCACCTTACTTTTGTGCTTTAAAAGGCCTGTTCTGATAAATGTGTACAACCCGATTGTGTTTATTTTTTGCCTAAAAGCACATTCGCAAATGAGCAATGAAATGTGAGAGTTACAGCAAGTGATTTGATGTCATTTTCAGCCAAAGAAGAAGAAAGTTGATGCTAGCACATTTTGTGGATTTTGCCTTGGAACGGGTGAACGTAACAAGGATGGTGTACAAGAAGAACTCATTTCATGCGCTGATTGTGGGAATAGCGGTAAGTCTGTCTAATAAAACTTGGAATCCGAAGACTGAGCCTTTTGTTGCTAAAATGTTGAAGTTGATCATGCTTTTGTATGACTTCTGTTTTACTTTGTAACTGCTTTTACATTTTTATTGCAACTGAGAAAAATGACATGGAAACCAATTTCTGGGCATAATTTTGCCAGATACTGTAGATTACTTCCAGTCACTCCAAGAAACTGCTTAAGCCCATGTGCAAAAAATATAATCTGACATTCAGATGGGATACTATTTCTTTCATTTTAGTAGAAAATACTCCTAGTTGCTTCATGCCACTGGAACTGGGAAAAGTTCTGGCCTGATGGGCCACTTTGCTCCTATACAGACTTAACCTTTTATGTTTTGTTTTACATGTAGCATGGTTTGTTTGTAGGTCATCCGTCTTGTTTGAAGTACTCTCCTGAGTTAACAGCTCGCATTAAGCAAGAACCATGGCAGTGCATTGAGTGTAAAGTGTGCTCTGTCTGTCAGGATGCTGGAAATGCTGTAAGAAACAATTATCTTGTAGCCCTGTTGAATCCCCATGAGAATATGAAAATTGTGCTCTGCAAAGTGCTGTCATCAGTCCCCTGTGATACTAGTGAATATTGCAGAACACTTTGAATATTCTCTGTCAAGCTGTCAAAAAACTGGGTACAGTCCCCTTGCAGAAAGATGCTTCTAGCTGTACTATTTAAGGAGGTACTATGTGTATCCAACCTATGTAGTCTTAACTGTTATTTTGAGAAGTAGGAAGGAAATCACGATGTAATGCGTGTAGCTTACATGCCAATTAAAGTATCAGTATACTCCAAATGACCATCATTCATTGGCGTTGCTTTATCCTCGGCCACTTAATGCACACCCCAGTAAAGTATTCATTTTCTGAAAGCTTAAGAATTGTAGTTTACAAAGGTATATCCATTGAATTAAAAATGTTATGGTTTTCCAAGTATAGCGCCCCATTTTCCAAAGTACTGAGGTTCACTAATCAAATTCGTTTCTGGTCAGATTTGAGCAGGAGGATGTGAGCAACATCGCTATGTCTTCTTGACATCTCCTTCTAAAACAGGGTGTCTGGAAATTTTGATTACATGTCTAGTTTATTTTTGATATGCAGTTAGACTTTGAGAGTTGATAAAACATACATTCTCTTCGCTAAAATAGTCATAACTTTTCAAAGAAGCGAAAAATAAAAATTCACCGACACCCTTTTTTTAGCCTGATTATTGGGCAATATCTTTTCCAAATTTCAGCATAAAATGTTAAAAACTCACTTGAAACGAACTTGAAATGTGTGCTTCACTCGCCAAAATTTTTGTTTTGAGACACGAAGGAAAATATTTTTGGGCTGTTTTTCTGGTGTAATGAGATAATTACACAAAACATGTGAAACAAATTGAAGTGTTGATCGATAAAGTGATGGCTATAGAGCTTATATCAATTACTAAAATGCTTCTTCCAGCGGGAAATATCCTTTGCAAGACCTGAATTCCATTGCTTATGGGCCCAGGTTAGTAAGTCAGAAAATAATTCTCACTTCTGTTTCTTCCTTTTGATTTTTCATCATCATCATCATCATCATCATCATTTATTTGCCTTTATGTGTATAGCAAAGTTTTAAAAATACTGCAGGTTGTTAGGCAAGGACACCTCAGGAAACCACCAGGCTCAGGGGTTTCAATAAAGTTTGAAGTAGGCAGCCAGTTTGAGAAGAGTAGGCAACAGTATTGACAAGGGGCCGCAAGGCCCCTTTTGCTAGGGGGGTCTGGGGGCATGCCCCCCCCCCCCCCTGAAAAATTTGAAATCTGGAAGCTCTGAAACACTATTTCCAGCATTCTGGGCATCAAATTGTGTATAAATATGAGTATGATTTCTTAGCGCAATGAGGCGTGACCTTGATCTCGAAATTGGGGTAAAAAGTACATCCAAGCCCATAAAAATAAATTTTAATTTTGTTTCAAAGGATCGTTCTTTAATTACTTCAATTTAGGCAGAAAGTAGCCGACGTCTCTGATCGAAGAAGCCGACGCTCTTCATCGGACGTCGGTGCTTATTGAAACCCCTGCAGGCTTATAGGAGAGGCCACCTCGACATCACAATATTAAACAAGATAAAGGCTTCGAAGGAGTGCGGCAGAAACTAATTCAGAAACTATTTTAATAAAAACTCTAGCACTTTGTTCTTAAAGATAGAAAAGCTTGACAAATTGGTAATAGAGGAAGGAAGACAGTTCCAGACCCTTTAAAATACCTTAGCTTAGAGACATCATAGACAACCAAAGGATGCACTTGTAAACAACGTGAAGGAAAGTCATGAGATACTGATTGAGTTGAGATGTTACTGTTTACTGCTTTGAAGGCGAAAGCGTCAAGGAAGTAATGCTCTCCTGCTCGAGATAGAACCATTGCTGACTTGCTTCTTGTGGCAACCCATTTTTTTCAAATGAAAGATTGCAATAAAATCTATCTAAAAGGTGAAGAACATGGCTTTAAAATATGGTCAATTTTGGAGTATACTGATACCTTAAATAAGAAACCATCCAGTTTTTGTTATTTTACAACATGTTTGTTGATTTAAGTTGAAGAGGTTTTTTTAAGATAGCTTTGGCTGCTCTTCTAGTCAAAACTATTCTCAATTTGGAATTCCACGTTTTAGGTTTTGTAGCGATAAGTTTCAAGTGACTATGCCATTAGAAGGAGCTCTCTTTTAAGTATCATCATTAAACAGCTTGCTGAACATAGAAATTTTGAAACTGTGATGTGTTGTGGATGTCACTGAGACTTTTGCATGGTTGATTGCAGGATAATCTTTTATTCTGTGATGCATGTGACAAAGGATTCCATATGGAGTGTCTTTCTCCTCCAATGACTGAAACACCTACAGGTAGCAACTCTCTTAGACCTGCTTTTTTTGTTTTAAGAATCATTGTACATGTACTTAGAAAGTACAGTGATTGTACAGTAAAGTTATTATGCAGAGCAGTGATGTTGAATTTCAGCAGGAGGGAGGCAAAACCTATTGAACTGGACACCTTAGCAGAAAAACATTCCCTTGATGGTCAAACCAGGCTGGTAAAGTCATCCTCATAGCCTGTTGATTTGCCTGTTGTCAGGCTCTCAACAAAACCCTTTGTGTGACTGGTACACCCAGACTTCCACTGAAGGTCACAGGAAACCCCTTTTGAACTTGTTTGGGAATGACTTGGCCAACATTCCTGGCCAAGTCAGGCTATACTTTTCCTTAAGGACAATACTTTTTTTCATGTGCATTAATTAAAACAACATTCCAGTAGAAGTTTATCTTTTTTGTAGTTGCAATCTTCACTGTCAGTTTTTTTATTCACTCTGTTCTAACATTGGGTATTGTAACTTATGTGCATTTAACATTAATAGTGTGTGTTCATTGTTTGAAAATGCTTTGAAACCTTAATGCTCATCAGTCTCGCAACTAAAGTTTAGTTCATAATTCATCATTGAAACATTACTTATTCCTTTTTCTCATATATATTAGACTTTAAGCATCTGCTATATGTTTTGATAATGATCAAATGATGTCATCGAGATATTTTTAAAACAATATTTTCCCTGCTACAGCTGTATTTTATTTTTAAGCTCAAAAGGTGAATTGAGAGTTCTTGCATTGGTGTGAGATTCTTACTCTCATAAATTCATGCAGCTTTTTTTCAATATAATCTTTTGCACATACACCCTTTAGGAAGCTGGGTTTGCTCAGGATGCAAGGTAAAAACACCTGGTCGAAGGAAGAAAGGACAGATAGAGACTCCTATCACCAGCCCGCCACGCCGAAAAATTCAACCTCAAGCTACAGCAGAAGTTCAGGGGTGAGTGTAATAATTTTAGACATGCAGTCAATGTTCATCAAATTCAATGTGTGCTGTTTTCTATTTGTTTGGTCTGGCTTATGCTAGACAGTGCCACCAATGAAACAAAGTAAACATGGAAAATATTTCCCATTAAGCAGTTGCTATTTTACAAGCAGCACAGTAACATAGAATACAGTCGCCCCTCGATTATACAGACTATTTGATTTCCGCGACTTGTTTCTCTGGTCCCAATTTTTTTCTTGAATATTAATTAGTTGTGATCGTGAAAACTCGTGAACAGCAACTTCACAATGAGGAAATGCCTAATGCTTGTGATGTGGAAGACTGGCTTAATCTGAAAAACGAGCCCCCGACCTCACCTCAATGTTTGATGCGGAGATTTTAGCCACCATTGTCGGAGCTTCATCAGAAAGCAAAAGTGTATGTAGTGATGAGGAAGATGAGGGCGAGGATGAGAAACTAGTATTGACTAAAGAGGCAGTGCAATGTTTCAAAAAAATGCTTGTCGTGAATGGAATCACAGGACGATATAATCATATTGACCCTGTGCAGTTAATGCAGCTAAGACGCTTGATGGACTTCGCAGTGCGATCAAGCTACAAGTCTTTGAAGCAAACAAACATGCTTGAACATTTTAATATGTTGTAAATACCTGAACTGAAAGTTTTTATTTGTAAATACATAGACTGTGTAGATTTCACAATTAAAATGATGTTTTCTTTGCTGTATACCTTTTGTTTACATTTCTTTCTCATTAATATTCATATTTAGCAATTATTGAATGAAGCTGAGTATGTTATGAAGAATTCTGCTGATCAAGGAGGGTATTATCCACAGAGGCTGAAGGCTGAGGTGGATAACACCCTCCGAGATCTGCAGAATTCTTCATATCCTACGAAAGCCGAATTCAATTATTATTCATTCAAAAATATTTCCCCATTCTTACAGCGCTGATTATATTACCGTGAACACTTAAAATATGTCTGGAATGTTTATTGTATTGTAACCAATCACATGTGAGATCTTCACACCACAGAAACCTCAAGGCAACGAATGGTTTCCTAACGGGCACGGAACAAATTATTTTCGTTTTCTTTTAACATTCAGTCTTTTTACAAGCAAGTAAACAATTACTTTTCCTTCCCATTTGTTTGCAGTATGTGCTATAATAGCGAAAAATACAGGTTTGAGTGATTTTGAAATAAATTACAAAGCCGAAGTGCCGGCGGACGCACGCGACGGTTTGGCGTGCGAATTTTCAAACTTTTTGTAACGATCGAAATCGGAATAATTAGTTACGCCTGATCGCAAATTTGTTCGGCGGTCTTCCCAGTTTGCGATCTTGCGATCAAGGAACTTCTGCCGGCACAGTAGTTCGAGGGTTCAATTGTTAGCCCACACAAATCAACCCTTGTTCTACAAAAAATATTGGCAAGGATTATGCTAATCACGATTGTTGATTTTTTGTTATCTTCATGTGATGTCGTTACATGGAAAGCTGGTCGCCGTCGCGTCGCGTTGGCTTCTAAATTTTTTCTCTCTAAACTCGAACGATGACCTGGATGCGGTCCTCAGCACTGATCTTGGGGAACAGCGGTGTTTTAAATTCCTAATAAGACAGTTTGTATCTCAAACAAAACAAAAATAATTTGTTCCGTGGCCGATTAAGGAAACGGTTCGTTGCCTGTGGTTTCTGTGGTGTGAAGATCTCGCATGTGATTGGTTACAACACAAACATTCCAGACATATTTTAGGTGTTCACGGTAATATAATCAGCGCTGTAAAGGAGTTTCGCCATTTCGCTCTTTGTTTTTCTGCTCACCAAAAATAACACAATCTCTTCCCCAGGTTTTCTTGGTCAACAGTTCAATAATCTGCAGGGGGCTGCACTTTTGATGTCATCGGTTCAATAATCTGCAGC
This sequence comes from Platygyra sinensis, assembly GCA_019787425.1. Lineage (NCBI taxonomy): Eukaryota > Metazoa > Cnidaria > Anthozoa > Scleractinia > Merulinidae > Platygyra > Platygyra sinensis. The sequence continues at coordinate 59,794 of JAHPZR010004982.1, forward strand.
TGGCTGCACTTTTGACATCATTGATTCAATATGGTGAAGATTCTTTCCAAATTTGGTGAACAGCAGCTGGTTATGGTGAATTATGCGTGTGGTTTTAACCAATCGGAAATGGGGAAATATTTTGAATGAATAATAATTTTGATTATCCGGACTATTTACCGAGGTCCAGATAAGTCTGGATAATGGACGTTTGACTCTAGTGTTTAATGTTAGTATAAATCCACTAGCTTTCTATCTTGACCGTTGTTCTCTGATTGACCATGTTTACTTAAAAGTAGATGGTGGTCAACTAGAAAGCCTTGGCTACTTTGACCACCATACACATTTTATAACTGTACTGCAATTATTTTTATCTTGTAATTGTGTTGTGACTATACTTTGATTCCTATGTTAATTTTATGTAAACAGTGTGAAATAACTGAACATGATTTGAACCTATGCTACTCACTGTCTGTTCTGCAATAGACAGTGAGTAACATAGCAGTGTACCCTTGTTTAACTTAACGGCCACTTTTTGCAATTTTTGAAATGTCTGTGAAGAGGATTCAGATAAAGTTTTGAACGACTAGTAAGTAGATTTGTACTAAAACATTTTCTTGATTTCTAAGCCTGGTGGTTATAGACAACTCTCGCGGGATAGAAATCTTATGCTTATAATGTAATTGTCTATTATCATTGTCTAGATATGTTGGTTAAATTGTTTGACATGTCTTTCAGGTCAAGTGTGTGTCCTACACCAGGCTGTGATGGATCAGGCCATGTCAATGGACGATTTACATCACACAGGAGGTGCAGTAGTATTGTGTATTTGTACCTTGATGGATAAACATTAGCTGTATTTGCTTATCTCTGAGATACATACTAGTTATGCAATGCTTTTGGGTGGTACACCATGGAATACCTGTATCCCATGAGCCACTTGTATTTTCTTGGTATACCTTGGCCTTTCTTCCACTTGTGACGTCATCACTTTTGACCAAAATTGGCATCATCTATACTCAACTTCTGCGGGAGGAAACAATCTTTCCAATGATGCCTAGATCAGAGTGATCAGCCTAACGGACCCGAGATATGCACAAAAATGCTCAAAAAGATGAGTGAAAAACTCGGAGCAAAATTTCCTGCCACTACACCTAGCTGCTCCATGGTAAAAAGTGGCCGCCTCGATGACTCTTTCTTAGAAGTTTTTAACCGCAAGCAAGCCCAGTAAAAGATCAATCACTGCAGCAAAAAGAAAAGAAAAGGAGAAAAAGGGAAGGGGAAAAAAATTGATTTCTGCGCACGCCTGAGCCAAAATGTTATAAAATGCGATTCTAGTGGAAAGAAGGGCTAGCTGTCGTGTTGCAATGCATTTTTGACCAGATTAAAGCTAATTTGGCGGAGATCCTGCCTCAAAACCACCAAAATGTCCAAAAAACGCATTTTTGGCAAAAAGTTCCAGGAGTCATTGGTTTAAATTAAAATTAAATAAAATATGAAAAAAATAAAAGAAAGTAATAAATAAAATGAAAGTAAAATAGATCAAAAAATAAAAATAACATTATAGTACAATAAAAGTGAAATAAAATGTAATAAGGCAAAAATGGCATTGAAAATTGGATCAAAACATTTGATTTTCATTTTTGTTTTGAGTTTTCTTTGAGAATGATGGACCATCAAAATATGACATTTGATTTTCAATTTTGTTTTGAATTTTCTGCAAGAACAATGGGCCATCAAAACACAACATTTGATTTTCAATTTTGAGTTTTCTATGAAAATGATGGGCCATCAAAATACAACATTTGATTTTCAGTTTTGTTTTGAGTTTGCTATGAGAATGATTGGCCATCAAAATACGACATGATTTTTGATTTTGGTTTGAGTTTGCTGTGAGAATGACGAGCCATCAAAACAAAACATTCAATTTTCAATGCCGTTTTAGTTTGCCATGGGTATGATGGGCCATCATGTGGCCCCGTGTTCTCATAATAAATACAAGGTAACAAGCAAAACGATTTTCAAATCTTGACGAAGTGGCCCAGTGTTCTCATAGCACTGCTTTCTGGTGGATTGTGATGCTGTAAAAAGCTCTTTGTGACTGCAAATCATAGGGATCAAGATAAACTAACTTTCCTGTATTTCTAGGAAAAAATGCCATTATACAACTAATATATCTCACTGTTCTCATAGCCTGAGCTACATACTGGACAGCTGATTCATGTGTGCTTGCTCTAAAACGAAAATCAAATGTTCTGATTCGATTTTTAATGCAATTTTTTATCTTATTACATTTTATTTTACATTTATTTTAATTTAGTTTTTATTTTTTGATCTATTTTACATTCATGTTATTTTTATTTTGTTTTATTTTTCTCATATTTTAATTCAATTTGAATTTTGTTTTTTTAAAAATTAAAATAATATTTATTTTTTATTGCTCAGTTTTTGTTTTTACTTGTTACTTTTATGTTGCCATCCAGATTTCTGACATATGTTATGTATGAAAGTGAAGAATGATCATCGCAGTAAATTTTCCAATTTAAGCAATTGGAAAGAAGAAGCCTGAAAAAAATCAGGGCTTCAACGGGATTTGAACCTATGACCTACGCGATACCGGTGCGATGCTCTACCAACTGAGCTATGAAGCCACACAATGGGAGCGAGGTCAATTTATTGAGTTCATATCTTCCCGTGCAGTGAAATGATGTGAAGTATATTCTTCTTTCCAATTGCTTAAATTGGAAAATTTACTGCGATGATCATTCTTCACTTTCATCTACTACCGCAGTACAAATATGAATTATTTCATATATACTTCACATCAACTCAATAAATTGACCTCGCTCCCATTGTGTGGCTTCATAGCTCAGTTGGTAGAGCATAGCACCGGTATCGCGTAGGTCATGGGTTCAAATCCCGTTGAAGCCCTGATTTTTTTTTTTTCAGGCTTCTTCTTTCCAATTGCTTAAATTGGAAAATTTACTGCGATGATCATTCTTCACTTTCATCTACTACCGCAGTACAAATATGAATTATTTCATACATACTTCACATATGTTATGTATATTGATATGATTTTCTTATGAGAATGCTGGGCCACCATAGTTGGGTGTCAATGTTTCTGCATTCTTGTTGGCTTATTTTTTAAGACTTTAAAACTTCTAGATCTTTACAACTGACTTGCATAAGTTTAGTTAGTTAAAACAGACTGAATTTTTGCGATGTGGATTTGAGTGTTTGGGATTGTATAGTACTCATGAGTTGTACTCCAGTTACATGTAGATGTTGTTGTGTTGCAGTCTTCCAGCTTGCCCGATCGCCAATGAGACCAAAAAGTTTGAGGATGAACCCAAGTCTGCCGACGAAACTCCCAAGAGGCGACCTGGTAGACCACCTGCTTCCAGTAAAGCACAGCCCGTGACTCCACTCTCACCCACATCACCCAGAAAACAACAGCAGCTACCCCCAGGTTAGTCACTAGAGAATACTTGCTTTCTTAACAGTTGTATTACACTTGGCATCAGTGTCAAATAGTTTGTAGGGAAAGCCATGTCAACTGGTACATATACCCATGATAAGCCAATTTCAATGTGTTTAATTTCGTTTAATTCTATGTGATACATCTGAAAAATCAAGGGGTAAAAATTTGATCATAGTACCACTTTAAAGCTTGGAGCCAAGTTCAAATTTTAATGTATTAATTTGGTTTATTCATAGTACAAGAAAGCACTGACAATGCTCATAAATACTTACAGGAGAGTTCTAAAACTTTCAAACCTAGCATGCACAGTACTGTTAATACAGGGACAAATATTGGAAAAAAATGGCTCTCCTTGTGCATAATGGCTGTGCTAGGTTCACAAAGTATTGTGATAAAATGTGCAGGTGCTATCTATATTCCTATTTCCTTGTTTGAACCCAGAGCCCTTGTTCTCCTTGACCAGCAGTTGGGAAACGAGCAACCCTGGAAAGTTTTGTTTAGAAGTTGAAACATATCAGACTTCTGGTTGAATTGTGCATGCCTAGTTGACGGATACATGGTGAAATCATGTCGCTGGTGTTCTACTTCATTTTTAAAACCAATCAGTTAATTAAAACTCTAATTCAAGTGTGTGAACATCAATTTAAATTTGTCAGAGGGGAACAAGAGAAGTACTTGTGTGTAACTGTTAATTGCAAGGTAGCAGTTTGTATTTGAGTGATGAAAAGTAATCAGATGGTACACATTTGGCTTAAAAATTGGGTCACTTTTTCAATCATGAGTACAACCAATCGTAGCTTGTGCGCACGCGTTTTTAGATGCTTTAGAGGTCTCTTTGTTTTAAAGTCCCAGTGCGGGAATAATAATGAGCTTGCCCTCCAGCATGGCGGATTTTGTACCATGTGATTGTTTGTTGCAAAAAGCCTATTACTTTGAGTTTTGATTGGTTCAGTGTATTGTCTGTGTTGTTTGTGATTGGCTAGAATGATTACTTTGGTTCTGGTTTAATGACACTCAGTTGAAAACTGCTCTGTGGTCTGCTGACATGTCAAGTGTTGTTTTGTGTGTTGACATGTAGGAGTGACTGAGGAGGATTTAGCACTGTTTAAACAGGCTCAAGAGAAAGCTAATGCTGCTATGAATCTGGATACATCCACCACTCTTGTGCCAAGTACTCGCTCACCCCCACTGATCCAGTTCGGTCGCTATGAGATAGTCACATGGTACTCCTCACCCTATCCTCAAGAATATGCCAGGTAACATGTTTAACATGAACATTTGATTCAGTGAGAGATACCTGACTTACTTGACTTATTTCCTATGTCTCCTCTGGGAGAATAGGGCCGTGAGAAATCTGTACATGAAGTAAAAGGACTATAAAATCTACTGCATACAAAACGCCAAGCGGCAAAGTCGGTTTTCAGGTGTTAAGATCCATTAGGCAGGTGCTTATCAGCATGAAGTGACTAGAGAAAAATGTTATGCACGTACATTTGAATTTATTGAGTGAGATGGCTGGACAGAGAAATAGTGTGCAGTTGCTCATGCAGTTTTATTCTCTTGATTATGAATAGAAACATGAACTGTTTGCTTACCATCTTGCAGACTTCCCAAGCTGTACCTGTGCGAGTTTTGCCTCAAGTACATGAAAAGCACAAGCATCCTTATGCGCCACATGGTAAAGTACCTTGCCACCAGCTATATGTTTTCCCTCCCTTGACACTGGTCACAAGTTTTCCCGAGATTCATTACCAATATTACGCCGACCTGCTCCCGTACAGGGTTCGTAGCTCAGTTGGTAGAGCGTCTGAAAATCTAATCCGGAGGTCGTGGGTTCAAGCCCCACTGAGGTCAAATTTTCTTTGACCCATGGGGACTCCCAAATTTCCTATTAAGGGGTAATAACCCAAGGGGATTTGGTGTATCGCCAGTTTTGCCTACTTCTGGCACCCAAACATTTGTTAAAAATTATAATTACATATTCTCCCGCACTTGACACAAAGCTACTGTATTGTATTTGTTTTGGTGTAGTCGTGTTCCACCTCACTGACTTTCATGTAAGATCCTCGGTAATTTTCTCTCTTATGTCTTACTGTAGACTAAATGCAAATGGTTTCATCCACCGGCTAATGAAATTTACCGTAAAGGTGAAATCTCTGTATTTGAAGTGGATGGTGCAGTTAACAAGGTAAGCCCTCCGTATTTCAGGCAATAAACGTTAATTTCTCCTTGTATTTCTGGGCCCGGTTGTTCAAAGGCTGGATAACGCTATCCACCGGATAAATCGCTATCCAGTGGATAAGTATTGACAAAACAAACCACGCTATCCACTGGATAGTGATTCATCCGGTGGATAGCGTTATCCAGCCTTTGAACAACTGGGGCCTGAAGCTAGATGCAAACCCATTTTTGGCAATAGGTAATGTTCTCGCCGTTTTTGATTGTACTTGCGCTTAATTTTAAGCTAGTCGTTACATGTACTTCGACAAACCTAGGCTTTTCTGTTTAGTACGTTACGTTCTTTCATGAACAATTGGGTCATTCTTGTTAATTAAGTTTGACTGTGTCTTGTTTTTGCTTTTATCTTAGATTTACTGTCAGAACCTTTGCCTGTTAGCCAAGCTGTTTCTTGATCACAAGACTCTATATTACGATGTGGAACCATTCTTGTTCTATGCTTTAACAAAGAACGATAAGAAAGGCTGTCATTTGGTGGGTTATTTCTCAAAGGTGAGGTTATAATGCTTAGTCTATATCTTTGTTGCATGTTGTGTTTATAATACGTGCTTGTGTGGTTGTTGCTCCTTTTATTTTCGTGATCGTCGACCAGAAACTCCTTAGGACATTCTTAAATTTTCTTGAAGTTCCTGTAGGGAGAATAAGCACTATGACTTAATGACTTGCCCCAAGGGAAACAGCGAGTTTTGTTTCCCCGACATTGAGGTCGAGGTGGAACAAAACTCACTGTTTCCCATGGGAGCCAGTCATTAAGTGTTTTGTTATACCACCCAACAACTGGGAGAAATCGTTGGCTTTACTCCAGCTGGCCCACGAATTTGCTGCGGTTTCAAGGAGCACGACAATTTCATGTTGTTGCTTCCCTAGGGAGTTAGTGAGTTTTGACCTACGACACGTGAGGCGTTCTCCTCCAATCGGAAAACGTATTCGAGTTGGGAGGTATAACAATTCAGTTTGAAGTCTTCCCTGGACACGAAGTCATAATCTGTTGAAGCAATTATGTGAGCAAAGATGATGGAGTTCCACTATAACATACTTAAACTGATTTTTACCTTACTGTTTCCACAGGAAAAGTCATGTCAACAGAAGTACAATGTGTCTTGTATTATGACCATGCCTCACTATCAGAGACAAGGATTTGGCCGCCTACTTATCGACTTCAGTAAGCCCTGCCTCTGTTGTTAGACTACGTTAGTCCATTTACGCGGTTCCTGATTCTTACTGCTTCATTTACCACCACACTCACCACCAATCGGTAACAGTCAGAAGATGCGAAAGCATGTGCAGCTGCTCGCAAGTCCTCGCTGAATTAGCTGAAGAGTTTCTGGGTAACCTCCGCACTAAATGTCGCGGACTTGGTGAAATCTCTAGGAAACGTTGTACCATTATGCCCCATCTGATAAGTAGGGCAGTGGTGGGAAGGTCGTGTAGTATCCTTGTCTCGTTTGCCCTACATTGGTGACACTTTCTCAGAATAAGTCACAAATAACGTACTGGGCCCAGTTGTTCAAAGGCCGGATAACGCTATCCACCGGATAAATCGCTATCCAGTGGATAAGTGTTAACAAAACAAACCACGCTATCCGCTGGATAGTGATTTATCCTGTGGATAGCGTTATCCAGCCTTTGAACAACTGGGGCCTGGTGATAATTTGGGTGTCCGCATCTGGGTGAGTTCTTAACGTAGTATATTCCTCAATCGTAGGTTATCTGTTGTCGAGAATTGAAGGCCAGCCTGGATCTCCCGAGAAACCATTGTCAGACCTTGGTTTAATCAGCTATCGTAGCTACTGGAAGAGTGTGTTACTAGAGTATCTGCACGACCACAAAGAAAAACATGTAACCATAAGAGGTGAGCTCTTGAGGTATTCACATGAATCATGTTTAAGGCTAAGCTAAGAACAGAACACTTTAGGGGATCCTTTATTAATGGTGTCTTTTTAATTTTATTTAATTGTACTTGATCTTAAATTAGTTGATGAGATTGGGTTGTCATGCTTCTACAGCCACGCGTATGTTGTGACTTATGATATAAAAACAAATCACTTCATACAATATGATTAGAATAATGATATTTTATAAATAATTTAAATAATTTTCTGTTAAATGGTCTCGTCCTGCTGAGATAATTGATTGATAACTTCTGTTTTCCTTTGAAGTTTCTTTCGATGGTGCTTTCCATGAAACTTAAAATAGGTCACTGTCTTAGTAACAGGTGTGTTCATTTGTGTATGACTGAGGGGAGAAATATCATGGAATAGGACGAGACGCATTTGTTTTGAGCCCACTGGGCTATTCCTTTGAATTTTTATTGAGGGTTATCTATTTTTCTGGTACCGGGGAGTTTGTAAAAGGCTGGAGCGAGTAGGGTTTACGGAAACAGAAAAGAAAACTGAAAGGAAAGTCTTGTATAAATACGTGGATTATTAGACCCAAGGGATGATGAGGCAGCGTGAGCCTGGAGATTCAACCGGAAAATTGTCGTTTGTTTGCAGGGATTAGTAAGTCGACTGGTATGGATCCACATGACATTGCTGCTACACTACAGATTCTCAACATGGTTCAGAAACGGGACGGCAAGTGAGTTATAGGTATTTGCTAGTCTACCAGTGTGACCACGCAAGAGCTTGGGGTCATGGCTGTATGCTTTTGTAATTGCTTAGTTTGCAAAGCAAAGAGATATCTCCTTAGGGGATGATATCTAACTTCACTGCCTCGTTAGTCTCCTAGATTATATCATACTGTATTTAGTCAGCCAAATACATCATCATGATATTTAGCGTGATTCTTTGCACCGTTCATTCCCTAGATTACCGAAGCTCAGGAAAAACAATTTTGCTATGAAAGTAATGAGCAGGGGCTTGGACCTCAGTGCCACGCCTTCTGTAGACTTTAAAGTATGACCGATTTTAAATCGAGGGTTCAAAGTTGTTTGTTTGATCCACAGGTTTGTGCTGTGTGTTAACCAACGCCTGATCAACACGCACATGGAAAAACTGAGAAAGAGTAACCGCACCTCGCTGGATCCTGACGCCCTGAGATGGACCCCTTTGGTGCACACCAATTTGGCGCTCATCGACAAGGAGAACGAGGCAGCCAACGGAACTCACGCCATGAATGGTACAGAAGACACAGGCGAGGAAGACAAGGAGGTCCCAGAGGACGTCAACGATCGACAGGTGGATGTGATTAACAGCAGTCTGGATGACAAGTCCAAGGATGGATTAATTACGAACGGAGTTGGCGAAGATGAAGAAGGTGAAAGTGCGTCCGAGGAAGATGACGAGGGACCGATTATTCGCCCGAGAAAGCGCCGACGGAGTAATACGCTGTCCGACAGCGGTTCGGACAAAACCGAGGGGAAAGCAGACGAGGAAGGCGTGTCCAAGAACCAGGCAAACTCAAAGAACGAAACCGATTCCGAAACTGCGGCAAGCAAAAAGCTTAACAGTGCAGAGGCCGAAACAGGAGTCGTCAAGAAGCGAATGAAATTGAACGACGAAGAGCCGAGAGCTGATGTCAGCGACGATTCCGCGGATAATTCGGACTCCGATGATTCGTCGTCATCTTCGTCGTCTTCGTCTTCGTCATCTTCCGAAGACAGCGATAACGGAGAACCTATGGATGACAACGAAGATAATCCCGCTAGGGAAACTGAAGGCGGCCATAAAGGCTCCGAAGATGGAACGAGCGAATCGTCGTCCGAAATGAACAACTCGCCAGCGGGTGTTTATGCGGGATTTGGTAGCCAATCAGGTCCTCCAGATCCCCTAGCTGGGTTAACAGACCCAGAGATTGGAATGGACCCCACATTCTCCAGATTGTCACCGAGTTTTGAGTGCAAGGAGAGTAGCACGTCGGATAATTTAGCAGTAGACCAAGATATGAACCCTGTAGTGGATTTTCCAGACACGGATAGCACAGCACTCATCAAAGAACTGTCTGAAGAGGTTTTCTCCATCGGGGCCACACCCTCTCTTGGAGGGCAGCACTCTTCAGACGAAGAGATTTGAGCAGACCTTTTATTTTGATGTACTCTTTTACTGACTTGTTCCTCGTCTTTTTGTCAAACGCCACGATTGATGTAAATCCTCCTTTTTTTGGTTTTAGTTTACACATCAACTTTGATAAGACAGCAGTTCTTTCTTCAAAAAGGCGATTGATTGGTAAAAGCCACAGAAACTGCAATGCAAACTTACTGGAAGTTTTCCATTCAAACCACATGTTGACGTGGAAAGATTGGACTCTCTTTAAAGGAGCTACGTCACGGGTAACCACCTTAAAAAGTTCAGCCTTGTCCCTTAACCTTGTATTGTTGTCTCTTTGGTGGTTTTCTATCTTAGAAAACTACTATATTCAACTTTTCTTCAATTTAAGCGTATTTTGTTCTTGGCAAAAATCACCGTGACTGAGGTCCTTTAAATTGGAAAAAATTGACTTTTTGTTGTATTAGCGCTCGATATTTTGAGTGATTTTTTTTAAGAAAGAGTTTAGGAAGTAGTATTCAACTTTTCCGCAGTTTGACTAGGATTTCTTTCTTAACCTTCTTTACTGTACAACATATCCCATGTTTGATTTACATCACAGTGTTTGTTATTTATTCTTTTCTACCGTGACGTATTTGCTGCATGATTTCCTGACTGTATGAAAGACATTCGAGTTGGAAAGTTCTTTTTGATGAACATTTTGTATTGCAGTAGTTGATGGATGTTGTACATTTTGGTTAACAATCTTAGTATATGTAAAATAGAGGCTATATAGTGTTTGTTGTCCAGGGCGTTTGGTTAACTTTCTCTCCCCTCTTCCCTTCCTTCAGCCTCTGGTCCACGCCAGCTCGTCAGAGCTACTCCTTCTGCGCGTTATTTGAATTACACGTGATCGGCAGTTTTCGATACATGTAAGAACATTTTATTTACAGTGCCAGTGACGCCATGAATTTCAGCCTGCTTTGTTGGATCAAATTTCACAGGACATTTTATTTTGTGAGGACATAGTGAAAGAATGAAAGAAAATTTTTCGCGCGCTCGATGAATTTTCTGTCAACAGCAGAGGTGGTCGTCTATTTTCTCGGATAGAAAATCAGCCTCCTCCTTGGGCCCTTTTCATGATTTTACCGTGGTACGGTTCTCGCCTTCAAATCAATTGTACTTTTTTTGAGCTCAGAACCTACCAGTTAGTTTTGGCCCTTATTCTCCTAGCTATTTTTTCTGAAATACTTATTTCAGGTTTGGAAAGCAAAGTAACTTGGAAAAATAAAGATAGAAGGTGCATTCTGATGAAAAAAATTATGCTATCTCGCATATTCAACCTCAAGCCGCACCCAATCACTTGAAATTCGTAAAAATTGCATGAGTTAAACTATTAAATATGTTTCGCAGCTAAATGTATTTGTCTTCAAGACCCTTTGAGCACTTTCGCGGTGCGGAGTCTCGTGAAACGAGAGGGTTTCGTCTATTAGAACATGTCTGGTAGGCAACCTCCTGGTTCTGGAAACAGTGGAAACAGTCGCACAATGAATTTTTTTTCCGTTTAAGCTAAGAAGTTGAAGTCTAGGGTTTAGTTAAGAATCCGTAAATCGCAGTTTCAAGTATTTTCTTGCCCCACACGTAGTGCGCGCGGAAAGCTGTTCGGGAATGAAGTGTTCCAAAATGTGGAAAACCATAATAAAAAAGTATCCCGTCACTTAGTTGAAGGCGTTTTCTCTCGTCGAGTAAACTTACGATAAGGGAAGACATTTGTCAATCTTCCTCTTTTTTTTGTTCCAAGTACGACTGTTTCCAGAAGTCAATAAACTAACTCGTTTGTCTGCACTGCGGCAAATTTTTGTAGATGCTGAGCAAACAGCATTAGTTAAAGTAGAACTGCACAATTTCGAATTCAAGAAAGCTTTTTTTCTCAGAAGGCAAAAGCGGGAACACATCTGTTTTCCAAATCAGGATTTCGAGCCAGGATCACACTTTCTTAGGTTTCAAGTCAGGATCTCAAGTCAGGATCTCGAGCAGAGGACCTACTTGTCTTTACGGTTAGATAAGCTTGGGAGGTGAAGTCTGCAAGTGCGAGCAGACCGCGCGCGTATTAAAAATTCAAAGTGGCCGTCACAAAACACAAAAACGCGCGATAAAGGTAAGCTGATCTTTTATTCATATTCTAAACGGTTATGAGGGCTCCCTATGCGGAGCTAGCCATATAATAAAGCATAATTACACATCACTATAGTTACAGTAGTTAAGTTGCGCGCGTGCAATCTGCGACACCTGAGGGGACGCGCGTTTCTGAGAAAAATTTTGCGCGAGCAACATTGCGCATGTTTTTTTACACGTCTATTATTTAATTTTTTTTCGCCCATTTACAATACTTTGTATCCTTAGGAGTACTTCTTTAGTTGTATTAGGTGTGTTCATTTATTTCAGGCTTTTTTTTATGCGCATTTGTTTCTCGTGCACGTTAGTTTGTTTCCAGATCTTTCTGGTAAGTTCTGTGGTGTCGCAAAAGCACACGCGTAAGAACGCGACACTCGACTAGCGGTATAAAGGATTAGTTTTTTCCACGTTACCGTTAATTCACCCCAAGTTAACAAGTTCCTCCAAGTTTATCACTGTTCTGGTGATAAAGGCAGCACTAAGGTAATTCTCTTTAAGGCTATTTTATTAGTTTGTTCATGTAACTGGTTTTATGGTATCTTTACTCGCCTACGCGTATGAATTGTAAATTCAACTCGGTTTTAGATAAAGTCAAGTTGTATACGATATCGTTCTCTCTAAGTAGTCATACGGTTTCCAGTTCAATTTGGAATTAATTTGCACGAGTGAGTTTCTCAAAAAAGTGCAATATTCAAATTAAGGATTGATATCACTTGTATTCTAAGCAATTTCTGAAACTACAAGTGATACTAATCGTTAATTTTATGAGGACCCATCGCGATTACTTGCTAATAAAATGGAGGGAAAAATTACTGAATTTCTGAATGCGTTCTTGAGTAATCACTCATAGGAAGCCATTTAAAGATGGCAGAGAATCAATCGCCACAAACGCACGAATGAGCTGAAATGAAATTTTATTTTTGCACGGAGTTACCAGAACATTGGCAACCAGGCCTGCTAATGAACTTTCACGTTTAGTAGTGCTCTTTTAAACAAAGTTAAAACGTTCAAGACGCTTTCAGATCACTCTGAATCTGATTCTTCGATGAAGATACGCTTCTGTCCTCGCCTTATATCACTTGTGCTCTTCTGAACGGCATCATTTCCGGCGATGTTCAAGGTGACGCTGCGATGAGTGAAATTGTAAACATGGCCGGGAGGACTCAAAGATGCAGTGGAATTTACAGGATAAAGTGTTGTCAATGCCTCGTGAAATGATCTGCTGCTCTCGTTGGTCTGCTGAGTCGTAATCGTCAAGCCCGTCGGCAGATGCGTGGCCTGTGATATTCTTTATTTTACACTTCGGGATACCAGAACCTTTTCAGCTCCTTTACCACGGTTTTTCGTGCACTATGGTTGGTCAAATTCGTCTCGCGACACAGATCCTTCAGCGGTGAGTTCTTTTTCATGTTTTTCATGATTGTGTTTATGGTGTTCTTTCCCATTGGGGTTTTCTTGTACCAAATGCTTGAAACCGGTTTGTTGATGACAGTGAGGTAAAACGGACGGTCGCTTTTCTTCATTTCACTTGGTCGCTTCCTCAGATATATCATTTGAACAACATGACGGGACGATTGACGGGACACCCTTCCTCATTCCCTGTGGCAAACATTTTGGGGGTGACTAGTCTGGTTTTTACGTTAAGTCCTCCCTGTCTCGTCTTAGTTGGACCTTCGGCAAAAGCTCAGAGAAATTCGTATCCGTCGTCGTCTCGTTGTAAAGTGAAATCTTCAACTTTCTTCCAACTTTGGTGGTGTTCTTGTCGCCCTCGTAGGCCAAAGTGCTGAGTGAGCAGCCACCACATGGTGTCAAAGGAAGCTTGTGGAGTTCTTCCTCCAAGCTGGCCGTTCTGCCAGAGGACTTCTTCCTCTTCTTTTGTCAAACTTCTGGATCCTTTGCCCTGCTCTCTCTCTAAATTTGCTTGGAAGTTTCTTTCATTCGCCAACTTTTTGAAAACATTCTTCCAGTACTCCGTGCTTTACCCTGGTGTTTTCGTTTTCGTTCTTGTCTTCTAATTCTTCGATAAATTCCTCGTCAACTATCTCGATTCAGCAACAACTTCTCGATAGCTTAAGCTGTTGCTAGGCAACCTAAGAACCAATCATGAGCTAGAAATTTTGCCCTCTTCTCAAGCAAAATCTTTATTGGCCAATCAGCATTGAGTAAGCATTGAGTAATTTTGCCCTCTATTTTAATATACTTGAAATCATTGGCTTAGAGAATTTCCTACTGTCTTTCACACAATCATAATCCAGAATTATGGTATTACACTTTTTGCACCAGTGTTACAATTAAACTGCACTGCTCTTAGCCAATCAAAATCGAGTAATTTTTTTATGTATATATATCCTATTATTATGTATATATATCCTATTATTTCAAAATCTAATTTGTAAATTTACTTGTGTCTCAGTTTATTTTAGTTCTCAGTGTTAACAGAGTTTTTAAAGAATTTAAATAAACAGTAGTTTGCAAACAACTGACGTTTAGCCAAATCACCGGAGCAAAAATCATAGTAACAAGTTATTCACCGTCTCACTGTGCCGTTCACAGAACAAAGATGTGGCCGTCTTCCTCCTCGAGATACAAGTTCAAAATCCTGAACCTAGACCTTAACTCGAAATCAAACTTGAAATATTATCTTGATATATGGTTTATCTCAACAGAAACTACGCGCATTTCTCGCGGAGAAAGTAAGTGCTGCTATGTAAAACCAAAAACAGTATCGATCATGCTCTCCTCTTGCAGTGCATTTGGAAGTGACGAGAACAAGTGTGCTTCTGTTCTTCCTGCTTTCGTAACTTCCTTTTGAGCTTATGATGAAAAGATTCATAAAAATGTCACCCATCATGTTTTTCTTGGCGTAATATTTCAGTTGTTTCGGGGTAGCGGCTGGGGTGGTTGAAGGTAGCCTTTTTTGCATCGTTTCTCCGCTTGGAAAGTCGGACTTTAAAGATGATTGAAAAATGTAATACAAAAAACGCGCAGAATTCGAAGCATTGGTGGTTGTTTCGTGTAAAAACCATTGCATAACAAAAAGGTCAACTAGAATTGAAAAGAAAAAAACCCTTGTCGGGGTATCGTTCGGTCTCAGATGATGGTTTGTTTAAAAGTTGTGAAAAAAAGATTCCAGTAAAACACAAAATATGTTGACTTGGTCGTATCGAAATATGATATATCGCATGTTTTTATATGTAATGTTTTCGGAGCAGAATACGTGCCATTTGCCAGTTCGTGGGTCGCGACCATTCTCTACAAAATGATGCACAAACCTGCGTCAGACCATACGATACAATGTGTAATGTTTTAACATAAGACCATATGAAGAAAAGATCTTTAATATAATACAGCATTTTAATTCACCTAGGGTAGTGTTCTCGCAAGGTTTTCTAAATGCAGCCTTTTGATTGGTTGATTGCGCAATGACGTCATGTGAGTGCAATTCCGTCTCTCATTTAGTTCATTACTCATTTTGTTTCAACATCAGCAAGGTGCCGCGGCAATTCCTTGTAAATTATCAACAGATAATGGAAGTTGCTCTGATCTCTGTACGTGATAGTGCTTGTGCTATCGACTATCAGATGTTTACTGAAAAATGAGCGATTGCTGTGTTTTGTGATACAGCTATCCTGTGTGAAACAGCGATAAAAGCGTATGGAATAACAAGCTTTCAGCGAAATGAAGAAGCCATCTGTTTTAGAATAAACAGTAGATAAAAGTGAGGGGATGAAAGTGTTGGCGGCGGCTAAAAAGATAGCTGTCGGCTTTTAGCCACTGTCAAATTAAAACGCCATCATGTCTTTGAAGACTTATGTAGATTTCTTGTTAATCAAAGTAAATTGAGAGTAATCTTCTTTTTCGCTCTAAGGCCGTGAAAAGGTTCTGAAAAGCCTGACTGACCCTCCAAAGTAAATTTTCGCAGGTATAGTTCAGGCACCAGTCCTGACTGTTGAAAGTTTGGGAAAAGAATTAGTTTTAGAAATATTTATTTTTGATCGATTGCGGAATCAAACAGAGGTGTCCTTTATCAAGTGGACCAACAGTGCTCGTATATCGCACCTGCTTTGCGGCAAATGTAGTCGTCTCTTATTTTTAAAGTGTGGTCACTCTTTTCTTGTACTTAACTAAGAAAGAAAAACAACTAAAAAACCATCGATCAAATGTACCATATCCTCTTTTATTTCAAAAGACTGAAAATACTGAAAAAATTTAACACTATTCCTTCTTGGACACGGACCAACTCATTACTCTAAAGTTTAGACACTAAATTCATGCTGAGTTGAAAAAGTGATGCCTTTTAACAAAGGTCATCTCGACACAGATGTAACAGTACTCTTTTAGCGACAGTCGCTTGAACGAAAAGCACGAATAACGCCAGACGTTTCAAGTGATGATCTTACAGCATCAAATGTTTTGTTTCTCTGGCTGGTGGACATCATAAACGTGTAAGTGTAGACGATTCGGAGCTGTAGCTTTCCTGCATGTTTTTAAGTTTTTCTCGCCCTCTCTGGAGTTTTCATGCTGCAGTACCAGTGATTGTCACTGAATCATCTCTCATTATTTTCAATGCACTCCAGTAATGGGCTATCGTCCAAGAATAACACTAAAAAAGAAAACATCGCTGTATGTTTTGATCTGTGTAGAGAATGGATGCTTGCAAAGGTTATTTGATGCATTTTTTTTTATTTCTACAGAAAGGTTTATCCCAGAAAAAACCTACACTTTCAATATTGATCCGGATGTAACATCAGTTGCTGCTCGTTAATTGTGCGTCAGATGTTACGACCCATTTTTCTTTGACAATCTGGTAAAGCTGGTTTTCAAGTGTTTGCACGCTTCTGTTTTTTGATCAAACTGAAAGTTGTCACTATTGGATGATTGCTGTTTTGGCGGCTGAAAATTCACTATCCTCTTCGTTTTCATTCATTGCAAGCGATATTTTTTTATATTTAAAGAAAAACAATTCACCATTTTTAGAAATCAAATTTACTTACATGTGATGTGTCCCAATACCTGCTAGTTCTGTAGAAAGTTGTAAATCGAAAGATAAGCGAGTACATACAGTGTAGCAAATAGTTGATTATAATTGTTGCATGACTGAATAATAACAATCGCTGAAGCCCAGACTGATTGATCTTTTACTTCAGCTTCAAAATAAAAAGACATTGGTCATTTCTTTCTCCATGACTTCTTCTTCACAAGCGCCCGCCGTGGGTGGTCCCCTATTAAAGCAGGTTTTTGTTTGTATTGTTATGTAAACGTGCGTTTCATAGAAAACTCGTACAGAGGACTTCACTTATAACCCATGACGGGAGCTTGTTATTGACTGCGGGTTTCCAGTTCATGGAATGTGAGGAAGATCTTAAACATGAGTCACATTCTGCGCGACATTTCGGGTGAGTGTTGCAGCTGCCAAAATAAGAAACTAGATCGAAACTCGCGACTCGAAATAGCTTTAAAAGCCGTGATCGAATTCCCGACTGGGCACAATATAGGTGTGACGATTTTCTTCTCAGTTTAATTGAACTGTACGAAAAACTCCGTTGTATTCATTATCAGAAAGTCGCTGTTACTATAGTTTTTTTCCCTGAGTAATGTCCCAATCGGAAAATCGCGCCATCTGGTGAATTGTAATTACAACCGGCTAGCCGTGGATAGCTCGACCTTCAATATCACTGAAGGTTTCCTCAACACGGAACGGATTACTCATCAATCTTAATTTGACGCCAGTTCCTGGCTCTTTCTTTCTTATGAAATTTTGCTGCAGGGGTTTATTAGTACAAAGTCGATCTTATATAATAAGAAATCAAAATACAGTAAATGTATTAGATTTCTGAAAAAAAAACTTGGGCAAACATCATTTTTCTTCGGCCCTCGGAGATTGCGTTCATTAAATTTATATGCAAATCTACATCAAGCATATTATTTATCCGTTCCAAACAATCTCCCTTCATCAGGCTAAGTTTTGCCATCAGTTTGACTCAAAAGATTTCCAAGGCAACTAATCCTCAATGTCTCGGCCTGTCACGCAGTTACAAGAACACACATACAAGGCCCAATTTTGCATACAGCTGGGACGATCGGGCAAATGTATATTACAACAGTAAAAAAATATATATACTGTTCAAAATTAACATTTTTCCTAAATTCTACGCTGAAACACTCAACACTTCTCGTGAAGTGTTTGTGATAAATTTGGGGTTTAATTTTCAATTTAAAGTTATGATTACGATCGTGGCAAATTGATTTGTCCTCACCAAACGTCATTATTTTCCTTTTTAATGCAAATGAAGTATTCTTTAGCTCAAACAACGATTAATCAAGTCCTGTTCGATTCATTTTTGTCTGGAAATATCAGTTTCAAGTTACCGTCGACTGGGTCGCATTTCCTTCTAGGGGCCTGAATTTTCGAAGAGGTATTCGCTTATAGTTTTCTTGCCACCGGCTGCTACAGGGAATATTGGATTTGGGAACTTTGAAAAACTGAATGACGCTTTTACAGACTAGGCAGGTTTTGTCGCCATCTGTGGCTCATCGGTCCGCGCAAACTAATCAAGCCATAAACGCCGAAAAGTAAGACTTTGAAAAGCGCTTTGCTCACGTGCTCTGCGTGGATAAAAAAACACTTTCGATCTCAAAGTGGAGAATGTTAATTCATAGGAAGTGACTTTGGCTGGTTTTATTGGTCACAGAGTAAGTGTTTTAATCTGTTTTATTGGCTTTACTCATGCCCATGATGCTTTTCTCAGTTTTCGAAGATCTTCGCATGTGTTACGCGAAACGATCACCTCGGATATTTTCTCTGAGTGATTCGATGCACGAACAATTGTGCCTGTGTATACCAAAGTTGACTTTAAATTAAGCTCAGCCAACAAAGTTGATATATTATTTATCCCCAGTGTAACCGGAAGGTATCTATTAATTTTCTTCAGAATGGACCGAAAGAAGATGCATTTTGTTTATAGGTAGAACCAGGTATGGCGGGATTGTTTAAACGCATTTTTCTGTCAGTGTTCTGTGGCAAAGCGTTAACTTTAGTACAAGATCTTGATCGAGAAAGTCAAAGCCATATACGGTTTTCGTAGTTCTAATCGTGTTACGATCACATAAGAATACCAGTATTAAACACATTAGCTAATCAACGCAAATATTCTATATTTCAACTCCAGTGAACTGGAACAATATAAACGGCAATTACGCAAAAATTGGTACCGTGTTATACTGTCCAGTAGATGTATCTTGTGATAATTATAGTCTATTCTACATATTGTACTTAATGATTGGAAAGTAGTTTATCCTAAAAATAGTCACAATGAGTTCGATAGTGCATTGGATTTATTGGTTGTAGCCGGGTTTTGCTTCAAAACAAGTTCGTAAAAGTTGAGAAGAAGCTCGCGCACAATTTATTTGTAATCCATCTATATATAACTCAATGCGTCAAACGTGTCTTCCGATCTGAACAAGTACACACCTAGCCAATATTTCAGTCGATATAATGATCGTATCAGTGTGAGCTTGTCATTTTAATCCTGTGTGTGTGTTTTTTTTGTAGTGTATTTTTATCAGCTTGATGCCCTAGATGCGCCTCATAAAGAATATTGAAAGAACAACTGAGTTGTTATCGCAGTACGGGAATTTACAAAAGAATTTACCGCTACGTCTTTTAATTTGTTAGGAACAAAGAAACTAAAAACAATTGAAACAATAAGAGACATGGCTTTTGTTTTGATAAAAATAGTTGTCAATTTATCGCTTTATTTGAAACAGAAGCTAAGAGAAAATTTAAGAATGTTTCAAATGGGACAGAGTAGAAGCTCTGCTATCGAAGTGCTTCAGTAAGGTTTGAGGCTATGGGCAATCAACCATGATTTTGTCTTTCAATTTAAGCGAAATCTATTTCAAACAATACGCACAAAACATTCCAAAGACTACTATACAACAGTTCGCATGTACAATAGCCTTTTGAAGAGGGACAACCTCCATTTTGTTGATTTAAATCTTGTCATTTCTAATAATCTGTAGCATATTAGATTGAAGTATTAAAAAAAAAGACATGCTGCACCACAGCGGATAAGTACAATTAATAATAACACCACGCTGAGGAAAGTTCTGCCAACAGTTTTGAGATTTAACCGGTGGTCACTCACTAGCCAGTGCAGTTGCATTTATATCTATAAAAAAGTTAATTGCAATTGCAAGTAGCTTGGAGCAAAGTGTCGATCAATATTGAAACACTGCGGAGTTCCCGTCAAAATAACTGATAGAAGTTGACTGTAGACAACAAATTTTGATAATCAGTCTTGCAAAATTTCTACTTTAGACGGCTTCTGTAAACAAAAACGCCACATGGTAATTGGCCACCAAAGGTGTTCGCTTCATGGTTAATAGGCGCCATCGTTTGTACTTTCGGGAACTGTAGAACTATCTATCTATTTTGAAAACATTTTTTATTAAAAAGCGTTTGCCAATTGAGCGGAGGGGCAACAATGAAAAAAAAATTCAGACATTTAGCCTATTAGCGAAATGGCGAGACCCCTTGACAATAAAGAAAGAACTAGGAAAACATTGCATGAGTTGAGAGTCTCGTTGCCGCGAGACGGAACTAGAGCTATTAAGTTTCCTATTTGAATAAGTTTCGAGCTTCTTTAAAAAGTTTAAGTACACACTGGCCTTGTTCGTAGCCACGTGCAATTGTTTTGTTTACCCGGGCTCAAACCACCTGCAGTATCTTATTGGCTTTCGTACAGCGAAACAGCTCTACGATTGGTTAATTTTGGACAACAGCTGTCAAACTTGAGCCGAAGAAATGAGCATCATTCTTTCAAACGAACATCAAATGCTCGTTGCGGCTAAGCGATTGTTCGTTCGTTTGTTGTCCAGGGAGCATAAGTCAAATTTTATCGACTGTAATTTTGTGTCTGTCGCTTTGAAGGTCTTTTTCGATGTTGGGAGATGGGAACTGGAGCTAGCAGTGGTGGATCTCAAGCAGGATCAAATCCAAATGTAAAAGAAGGCTCCACACCGTCGGGAGAGGACAAATCATCGAGGAAAGCGTCTTCTGTATCGAAAAAACACTCAAACGGTTTCATAACATTGAGTTATGAGCCGACAAATACACCACTTATTCGAAAACGAGGTTTCATCAAGGAAGGATTTCCTGTGCACGGACTTATTCAAGACAAATATTTCCTCATAAAAGATCATTTTGAAGGAATCGACAAGCTCAAGACGTTGGACAAGTATGGTGCGCCGAATTTCCGCAAGAGCTGCGGTCCTTATCCGGTTTATGGAATGGGTCAACCGTCAAGAGATGGGTTAGCACACGTAATTCAATCTTTGGTTGAAAATGGACACAAGGTAAGGGGGATTTTGAATAACTTTGATGATGTTGTTGTGGGTTTCTTTTTTTTCTCTCAAGAAAAAAAGCAAAAAATCAGTAGCTTTAGAATTGCTATTGTAATCTAATTTCCAGTAATATGATGTCTTAAAATTACAGATTTTCGCAATGTAAGAGACAATTCTCGCCTCCAATGGAAAGAGATTTGCATCATCCTCGCGCGCGCGACTAAACTAAATGAAAAGGCCAGGCGATTTTTCAGCGATATCGATTACGGTTGCTAAAGATAACATATTTAGTCACGACACACATCGTGCTTGCTAGTAACTTCTGTTTAGAGGCACATAAATTTTCTTGTAATTCGAAATCTGAAAAATTTCGCTTTCGCTGAGGAAAGTTGCAATTATTCCTTTCTCGAAAAAGGGCGAATATCAGACATTAATAGTAAAATGCTGCATAGGAGAACAGCATGCAGTAATATTCTTTATTGTCACGAAAATAATAAGGAGAAATTTGCAAATGATATTTGCTTTTGTAGTGTCTTTCGTCGTTGTAAGGAAAATAATTTTTAGTCGTGGGAGGATACTGAAAATAGCCGTCGTGTTCTACAACACTGTTATTGGTTTAGAGTTTGCTTTTGTCAATCAAACGTCAAGAACATTCGATCGTCTTTCGGGATTTTTTTTTAGAAACCGTTCTGTTTTTCAATTTTTAATTTGTTTTACCAGAAGCTCGGTAGGCAGGGATCGTTTCTTAAATTTGTTTTTTTTCGCGGTCCAAATCATTGTGGCGGGAAATAAGTGTTGCTTTCGAAGTTCTCATGACAACGCTTATCCGCGAGGATTTTAATTGATTTCAAGGTTTTTAGCAATCTAACACCTATTGATTTAGCTATAACAGGCATGAGCAGATTTAAAACACACTCCAAACGGCAGATAAGCTGCGAAAATGTTTTGTTAGGCCTAGAATCAGTGTAAAGGAAATAATCCTGCCAATAAAGATTTTACAGCTTAATTTCTGTCTTCGTCGCATCCTTGTCAAAATTCAACTTTCAAAAGCGCCATTGTTGACAAGAGAGCAGACATTCTGCATACATTGACGTGCGCACGTCAATGAGTCTTTATTGGCATACTTGTTGCCTAGCAACATGGGTTATATCGTCTGTAACTTGCCCAGCGCTTTTGCGAAGATCTGCTAAAACAACCCGTCCTTTGATTTTCAATTTTCCTTCGGTTGAAGGCTGTGAAGCTTTCATTAATTCAGCCTGATTACCATTGTTTTTCCTATTTTACGTACGCTAACGAGCGTCAAATACAATAGAAACAATGTGTGGCCAAATTTCGCTTTCAGAAAAATTTGAATTAGGTTCACTTTTTCCGCACACCCACCAATGGGCTCTACATTTTATCAACTTTATTTTACGCAGATTTATTAAAATTCACCGTTCACGACTGTAGAATAAGTGACGGAAAAGCACTGGAACACACGGCTCCTGGTCGCCGCGGTTTCTATTTATCAATGTGTTTTTTTTTTGCCATTCGTCATTGCTAAATCCTTTATTATTTCACCCAAGCTCTCTTAAAAGAAGTGTACTATTCAAACGACAAATGTTCACAAAAAATAAAAGTCGTGGATTAAAGTTGAAAAAATACTGCTTATAATACTGGAAAATATTAAAACGAAGACAGAGATGTTGAATTGAAGTGGTTCGCAGGCCAGTTCAACAAATGCACCTGCAATCAAGGAGGTTTTGTAATTATCATGATTATTTTTCATTTAGAAACAAAATATTAATTTGTGGAATATAATACCCAAAATGTGAACTACAACAAAGGAAAATGAAATGAGACATTTTGCGAATCTATTTAAAAGCCTCTGTGGGATTGACGTACATTGAAAAGAAGGGTACCGTTGGAAACCGTGCGAAAAGCGGTTTTCTCTGCATAAATTTTAAACAACCGATCAGCTTAATATTTGAGGTCACGGAGCATCGAAGTTATCTTAGTTCCACGACATTTTTTTAATTTCTTGGTTCGCGACTTTTATTATATCGCAAGTTAAATTCAGGGTTGTTTGTTTTTTTCATTAAATACTTTATTAACTTGAAATTCCAACGGCATTTAATATAATTTGGAACGGTTTGATTCCTCTTGCCTTAGAAAAACCCAGAAAAGCTTATTTTCTCGCTTACAAATCTGCGATTGATTTGGTGATATTGTAATTATGAACCTCCCTGCAGTTCTTTTGTTAAAATGGTCAACTTTTCTATCCTGTTTATTCCACATGATGAACTGCCACCCCTCGGCCGAAGCAATATCCTTCAAGGACAAATGAATTAATCAAACCTAATTATTCTTCAGTAAAATGTTCGGTACTTTCAGCGTGCTTCAACAAATTCAAAGCGATGTTATCATTCAGAACATCGTAGTGTTATTTTAAACAACTTGAGTTTCTATGAAGATGCAAAGAACAAGATAAAACAGAGAAGAGAACAGAGCAGAGAATCAACTTCCAGCTGGCACACCTCGGCCTATTCAAAAATCTATTTATTTCAACAAGTTTAAGATTGATTGACCCGAATTTTGTTTGAAAGCTCTTATTAATCAACTGTTTTTTGAATAAAGTGTTTTTAAACTATTTTATTTTAAAAGCTGTTATAGATATATAGGCTTTGGTGTGAACTGCGAATAAGCTAGAAAAGAACCAATAGCAAGTGTGGAGTATGAATTAAAAAATTCATTGCAAACATGCTGTGTTCTATTTGTGACAAATCAAAACCAAGATCATGGTCTCTTGTCAAAACGCAAAATTAAAATTAGTCATGATGTGAATTTTTGGTATGCTTTTTATTGTGCGGGTATGATAGGCCACTGATTGCACTCGACAGAAAACTGTTTTGATTATGTTGGAAAGTAACTGCATATCAAAGCGTATTCTCTAATGATATCCACCATAACCGGGCCGTAATTAAATTCGCAATTAGCCAAGGCTTGATTACTGCCGATTTCTCGCGATAACAATTCATTGTCCCAACATACATCGTGTGAGTTTTCGCAGCTTAATCAACCACGTTTAATCTCAACACGAGCATGGCTCGACTGTGTCGTGCCCAGTGAAATACAAATCGCGGCTTAACAAAACTCGTATGATATATACCACCGAATCGTGCTGAAAAGCTCTATACATGTTTAGGTCAATTTACATGATTAAAATCTGGATCATCAGTTGGATAATGCAATTCAAGAGTTTTAATTGGCGTAGCCATCATGATATATAGGCTTTTTAACAACTATTCAACGAAGTGGAGGTGGCTAGTGGTGGATAATTACCGAACCGCGAAGCGGCGAGGTAAATATCCACTGCTAGCCACCGACACTGAGGTGAATAGTTGTTTTAGTATATACTAAAACACTGAGATAATATACACCACAAAAAATTAATTTGGATGATTTCTTCACTTGTTACGGATGCAAATTGGGACGCCATTTTTTCCCGAGTTGCTCGGAGGTAAATAACAATGGATACAGTAAAAACCCGCAACTAAGAACCTACATTTTTAGGAGTTAGCCTAAACCGGTTCTTATATAAATGGTAGTTAACATAATTTTATTCTATTTAGTTTCTTAAAATGGGTTCTTAATTCTGGAGAAAAAACAATTAGTATGCCTTGTAAGTCTGTATATCTTGCACTCATTTTTCTTTAAAAAACATTTTTACGGCATTGGCAATCTGCTTAGTTTCTTCAAATATGATTCTTGCAATGCAGCTGTAATGCACTAGTATGATTTTAGAAAATAAGAACCTGTTTTAAATTTCTTAGGCTAAATAGGTTCTTGTTTATAGGGGGTATAAATGATCAATTTTAGGCTAACAGGTTCTTAATTTTAAGGTTCTTAGTTGCGGGTTTTTAGTGTATTCGGAGTTTGACGAGCCACTCAGCGCGTGCCTTCAACGCTATCCACTGATTTAGTATATTTTACGATTATTCCACGAACGCGCGTTGGATATTTACAGGTTAACGCACTCAGCGAGTGAATTATCGGGATTTACCTGCACGAGTTCACTAACAATGAACGAGAAATTTCAGTTAAATCCCGATAATTCACGAGCAATGAGTGCGTTAACATTTTTATTATTCAAATTGAATACACTGCAAACAAAAATCGTCAAACTTTGAGTCAGCCGAAGCCATGGTGTAATGACAGTGGGGTATAGAATTTACACCACGGCTATTACACCACGATAATGACGTCAAGGAAGTTGTTTCGTCACAACCCAGTGTCACGTGGCACAAATCAACCAACCAGAGAATCGGAATTCGTACAGTGTATGAAAGTTGAATAATAAAAAAGCAATAGACCACAAATTTCTGTGGTTTATAGGCTGATAAAGGCTGATAAACCACTTGGTATGTTGTAGAACACTCGAAGAATTCGTAATCATTCGCCTGCGGCTCGTGATTTACGAATTCTTCTCGTGTTCTACCAACATACCAAGTGGTTTATCAGCCTGTAAACCATAGAAATTTGGGGTTTATTGCTAAGTACGGCCCACTAAAATTTAAAGCTGAGGTTTTGTGATTCATCGCCAAGTGTTCTTAACTTAACTTTTATAGCAAGTAAAAGTTTAAAACTTTCTCTTACTTCTGAACTTGTACATTAAAACTTCACTTTACAACAATTTCAAATTGACTCGTTTTGCTGAGGTAGTCAGAAATTTGAACCCGTTAATAATAAGCCATTCCGCGTGAATAGAAATCGTCCACGATAACGTAAGATAGGCAGTGGAGATATAATAAATATCTTCAGTACTTACCTCGTCTTCTCGGTCCGTACTGTAAGTTACGGATCCTCTTTTTTTCCCCTTTCCCCAGGAGAAGAAACTCGGTCTGTAACGTACAGTACGCCGGGACCGAGACTAGACGAGGTTAGTAAGAGATATATATCCAACGCGCCTCATGGAATTATTAAGTCTATTTAATTGTGTCTACAGGAGATAGTGTCGTTTAACTTGCGAGAGGAGCCGGTGATATTTGTGGGTGGCTCAATCATGACTTTTGTGCCTTACTCGCCCCGGGACCCGAGCAGTCTGAAAGGTAACATCGCTAATCATGGAGTAAGCCCGAAGAACTTGCTGATACAGAGCTCAAAATAAGAGAGGAGGTACACGCGTTATTTTACTCCCGTATGTACCCGTGGAAGTTTGCTGCAAAGAAACCAATATATATTTTTTTGGTTTGTTTTTGTTGTAGATAATTAGGTTTTCAATCGACGAAGGTGGAAAATTTTATTTCTACAACAATGTGGAAACATTTGAAGACGAGCCCCACCCATATAAGGTTACATACGAGGAAGACCTGTGTGTTTGGATGAAATCTACAGCAGACAGATCTTTCTCACTCCTTTCCTCAGGTAAGGTAGATACAAGTCTGTGTAATTGTGAAAATGTGTTTTGCACCTGCAGATTTTTGCAGCATTTTGTTACGCGGTATTTTATTCATACTTACAGGAAATCATGCGGATGTTTTCTTCTTTGATTGAAAGTTGCTAGTACATCTGGAACAACATTGTCTTTTATCTTTTGTAACGTGCGATCTAGCCATCGTGAAAGGGGAACCCTTGGGGTACTATCCAGGCCCTGTAATATTCTTGCACAAGCATTGCCTATCAAAAATCCAAGCACAATCTAAATGTGACGAGACAATTCATGCCCACAAAAATTCCCCACCTCCCCCCCCCCCCCACCCCTAAATAAATAATGGACCATAGCAAAGCGGACATCCTTTGGGTTTGTCACGCAATCCTTCCTCTGCAACGTTGGGAAGGAATGTTTGTCAAGCCATACGGCCATCTGTATTGGAGGCTTAGTGCGACTACAGGTGCAACTCGGGATAATCACCACGGTGTTTATTCGCAGATATTCTAGGATTCCTATCACTGCCACCAATGCTCCAGAAGAGCAAGATTTTGACCAGTTCATCAGCGCCATTAAAGACATCCCTCAGCTATTCGACAGCAACTCATCGGCGCCCTTGCCTGCCATGGTGTTCAACTGTCACGTCGGTCAGGGTCGCACCACTACTGGCATGGTTATTGGCTGTTTAATCATGTCACACAGGACTGGCTTTCCATCCGAGGCACAGTAAGTGCGATAGCATTAGTCACATGACCTTCAACGACGTACCTTAATTTCGGTCAAGCTATGGGAATAAACATTGTGTTTAAGGGAGACCAGCTTAAAATTTTAACTAAAAAAAAAACTTAGAAACCTCTATAAACAATTTTTGTTATGGGAGGACAAGCTATCTGGCAAAGGCCTGCATGCTTAGCCCCGTCCACACTACGCCGGAGGAATTTGAAAACGGAGCTTTGTTTCTCCGGTTAGGCCTTCCTTCCGTCCACACTAATCCAGAGACATTGTCCACCGAAAACGGAGCTTTTCGAAAACACTCTTGAAAACAGAGGAATTTGAAAACGAAGCTTTGCGTTTTAATGTGGACGGAAAACATTTTTGAAAACGGAGCTTTTCG